>VWZK01021168.1:0-54953 GCA_013396935.1 Baryphthengus martii | reverse complement strand
GGGGGGGGGGGGGGGGGGGTGTGTGCAAAACGTTTTGGACCAAAAATATCTTCTGTTTGAAAGCAGTAGAATTAAAACGTAGAAATGCATGTGAAATCTTGATTTCTCTGACGTTACTGGAAGAGTGCCTGGAGAAAAGGAGGCAGCTGGGCAGGGGCAAGAGGGAAGCTGCTTTCCCAGTCTCCTCATTACAACCTGACTGCTTCAAACCCTGCCAGCTGAAAGAGGGGCCACCGTGCTGCGTTTCAGCATGAACGGCTCTCTAAAAAAACTCAACATCGGTTTGGGGATTTAAAGCCACACTGCGGTTCCTCAGGTTAAATTAAACCAAGCTTAAAAATACTCCAGAAGCACGCAACAAACCAGCCAGAAATTCTCAAGACATTTTGCGGGTCCCGCTTAACTGGCTCTAGGACTCCAGACTGTGGGCTCGTTGGGTGCCCTCGACCATATGAGAGATCACCACTTCATCTTCACTCCCCGCTTGGCAGGTGTAACCCCGCTGGCTGCCCCAGCGACCCCCCTGCAGGATAAGCTCCGTGCTGGAGCCCACAGGGAGCCGCCGAACCTTCCCCCCGTTCCCGGCGCTGGGCTCTTCCCGCCACCTCCCGCGCTTTTTTCTTCCTTGTGGCACCCCCTGGTGGCCGCGGGGTGCCCGCCGCCGCTGCCACCTCCGGCCGCAGAAGGGCCGGTTCGGTTCGGAGGTGATTCTGCCCCTCTGATCTGCTCTTGTAAGACCCCACCCGGAGTACTGCGTCCAGCTCTGGGGCCCCCAACACAAGAAGGACATGGATCTGTTGGAGCAGGGCCAGAGGAAGGACACAGAGATGATCAGAGGACTGGAGCACCTCTCTCCTATGGCGACAGGCTGGGGGAGTTGGGGTTGTTCAGCCTAGAGAAGACTCTGGGGAGACTTCATGGCAGCCTTTCAGTATCTGAAAGGGGCCTACAAGAAAGCTGCGGAGGGACTTTTTATAAGGGCTTACAGTGATAGGATGAGGGGTAATGGCTTTAAGTTGAATGAGGGTAGACTTAGACTAGATATTAGGAAGAAATACTTCATTGTGAGGGTGGTGAGACACTGGAACAGGTTGCCCAGGGAAGTTGTGGATGCCCTTCCCTGGAAGTGTTCAAGGCCAAGTTGGACAGGGCCTCAAGCAACCCAGTCTAGAGAAAGATGTGTCTGCCCACGGCAGGGGGATTGGAACTAGATGATCTTTAAGGTCTCTTCCAACCTAAACCATTCTATGACTTGAACTGAGGTTGAGAGTGAGGAACCAAGAAAAAAAATAAATGAAAATAAAGAGGTTGTGGGTCACTGACGTTTTTCCCACGGTCAGCTACACCGACAATTTGATAGGGCAGACAGACAGTTCTCAGTTATAAACAACTTGGCTCGTGGATCTTAATGAGACCCTTAATGACACCCTTGTATGTAACAGCAGGTTAAGAACACTGTTGCCCTCTCAGTGGAGAAAAGCCTGTAGGTGGCAAGTTGGCTACAAATTCAAGGCTTTTATAAGTTTTTAGCATCATATGCAATGAGATACTTGAAAGCTACATATTTTTATAGCAGATCCATTATCTTCCCCAGCAAAGTGGTACTACTACTTCAAGGAAAACCGGTATCTGCTAAAAGCATCCAGGAACACACGTGCTTTTTGGCAAGCATACGTCCAGCCATGCACTCCTTCAGCAGGTAAACTAGACACACTAATAACCGGTATAAACACAAATGCATTTCTATAAATGCATCTTAAGCAATATCCCAAATTATCAGTCATAACACTTAGTCTGAGATAATGAATTCCACACAAAATTACTCCACATCAGTCTTATCCCCCTGGAGATTGTTACATATTTGAGGAGGATACTTTATCATTTAATAACTGTGCTGAAATTAGGCTTGGCAAGGAATTACAGCAGCTGCAGAATCTCTTTGCAGGACTAAGCGTGACATGCAAGTCTTCTAAAAGATGCTTTATTATGCCAAGACCACTACTAGAGGGGTGAAGCTTAGAAAAAAAAAAAAAAAAAGGCCACAAAGGCCAAATTCTGCTGGGTAAGTTAGTCTTGTAATGGCACACTAGTGCTGTCACAACTGGCAGCGGCAATCTGAAGGGTAGAAGGAACAGCCAACGCAAGCCAGGACACGGCAGCCAGAAAAACAGAGACAGGAGTCCAAGGCTAGGCAGTGACATCTGAAGAGACAGCTGGGATATATAGATACTGCATTTGGTTTAGGGGTGTGGACTCTACTTCCCAGCCTGATAGTTAAGCGAACCAGGAAGGCATTAACTAGATCAGTCTCTACCTTGAAATCTGGCAAGGGAACAATTTTAAAGCAATCCAATAAAACCCCGCCTTTGACATCTACTGCAGTGACAAGGTATCTTTCTTTATACCGTTTTTGACACAGACTCTAAACTACAATGGTAGCGTACTGTGAGCAATCAAAGTCAGAGTATTCCTGGTTAATAAATGGCAGCTGTTCACTGAAAGTAACTGGCCATGAGCTGCATACAGAATAACATTATATTTGTTAAACTGTGAGAAGTGTTACTAGATGTAGCTGGGATTTTTCCTTTTAAGTGCCAATTCTTCAGAGAGAACCAGCTTTGGCAAAAGTTAGTTGAGAGGCTGGAACTTATTTTGATTAAAGTTCTAGGGCATCAACGCAGCACTTGAACAACCAAATAAAATCCTTGTTTTGCTCTTCTACTCCCTCTGTGAAAATCCTCAATAGCGAGCTGCAAGCTTGCAGATCACCACAGAAACGTAAACCTGCTTATCAGGCCACTCTCCAGGCTATAGAGAACTCATAGCCCTGAACTAAATTGAAGATATAGGGGCTAGAACCTGCTCCAAGTTCTAGACATGTGTCCTTTTTCTCCTGAAGTTTTACAGCTATTTCATCAGAAGGGAAAGGAGGTAGGTTAGCAAACTACTGCTCACGCAACTGATTTCCATATTTTGTTGTGGTATGTTTGAAAGTGGAACCTGAATCACCAGGGGGATGTTTATGTAAAAGGTTTATTGTAAGAAAGAGAGAAAACTTTTCCAGTTAAGATTAATCAAAGGCACTACTCACTAGGAAAGTCACACCAGTAAGATAGTCAAGCAATAACAGCATGTGCTCCCCAACCTTTGGAAAGGAAGACTTGTCAAAACAGTTGAAAATGTGCACATAGAGACACAAAGACATATTATAGAAAAAGGTACCCATTTATTCAAGGTATGACAATGATATTTACAGTATTCATTTGCTCAGAATAAGATTCATCCTTAATTTTTAAAGCAGCAATTATAAATTACATTTAAAAGGGGAAATGTTCCAAGCATGTTTCTGTTCAAGATATTTTTACAACGACAGAAACACTTTAAGGCTAAGTCATTTTGACCTTTGCTGCCACCCACATTTATCTTGGCAAAACTGTCTCAAAAACAACATTATCTTGAGGGATAAAGACTACGCTAAATTCAACATACAATTTTGTTCCCTCAGATGTTTTTCACAACAGGTCACACCTGACAAAAACTGACTTTTGATTTAAAACAATGAATTAAACAGAAGTGTCGAACTGCCCACATCCTGGCATTTCAGAGGGCTAAAAGATCACGTACAGCAACACATTCATCACCTCTGAAAGGTATCATCAGCTTTCTCGTTGATGAAGGTACTTCAGCTTACCAACCAATTTGCTTACAGTCAGAGCTCCGTAGTCACGTGGTGCAATCCACCTTTCCCCATCACATCACTTTTCAAAAGACAGGAACAAAAATCTTCAGGTAGCCGATTTCTAACGTCAGTGACGGACATTGTCTGCTTTAAACAGTACTTGATTCCCACAGTACAGATTAGTGCTCTACCAAAGCAAAGACGACGAGCTTTGCTAAATTCCTGTAGTGTTATTCTCTAGTCGTTTTAACACAACAGATCTATGGGAGCAGTTAAAATTGGTTTCTCTCTTGAGGTAGAAGCCACAAGTCGTATTCAGTCCTGTCTGTAAACTGTAACACACATGCCATCAGGCAAATACAGCCTTTTTTTGTCACTTTTAAAATAAACCCACTGATTTTTCAGATGCTCTTCATTGAAAATATAATGGTGTTTTCACACTGAATCATTTTGTGCCTGTTTGAGAAGGAAGCAAATTAAACATGGGGAATAGTAGACTGTGGCTATTTATATAGTTGTAAGTTAATATAAGACATGTCTTAGACAAATAAACCTCACAGTAACTTCCAAAAGGGCTGGTGTATGAGGACTCTTATCTTATTTTGGAAAATACCAATTTTAACTGCATAATAAAGAGGAAAAACAACAACAACAAAAAAAATCCCAGACCTTGAAACAGCTACTTGAAATACTACTATTGGATTTTGGTAATTTTTAGGATTACATTTAAGGGAAAAGTTAAACACAACAGAAACCCCTGAAGCCTGTACAAATACAATTTACTTAACGATTACGTTTTGTGAGGTGAGGACATGACATAACTAAATCTATTGAAAGTGCACAAAGTTTAACATTCCAATAGAAGCAGAAATGTGACCCTTCCATTAGTAGGGGACATTTATTCCAGGTTAGCCAAAAATCTGTAACAGCAAACTTGTTGCTCTGATTGATGGAAGTTTTAAAGTTATTTGAAGATAACCCAAGCAACAAGTTACAAAACACATGGAAATTGGCACTTGATCTTTAGCTAGACCCATTAGCTCAATTTTTCTCCCCAGAGACTCACATACACAGAACTTGAAATTTTCATTTTATTACTGTAAAAAATAAAAGTCAATTTGTAGTTCCAGAGTAAACAAAGAAACCTTAGCTTGAAGTTACTTAAAAACAAAGGTTCAAATTTTGATAAGATACATTTCACAGGGTTCCTGTCAGCACCTAAATCCAATGCAGTTTTTTGGTGAACTGAGTGTATTTCATGAAGTTTTCATGTTAGTGACAAGGGGCTACACTCTCCTCTGGATGCACGCGTAACATGACTCAAGGAGAACAAACTGGAAGAAGTGCAAATCAGTTTCCAGAGCTCCCTGTTGAGCTCTACATGTTCAGAACCAACATTTAAGACTGAAGTTATTAAAGATTGACCTTTTGCATATTCCGAAACAGAAGGCAAATACAATCAACTTACATTTGGCTTTGAAACATTAAGATAACAATGTTTTATTTCAGCCACGTATTTACAAAAATGTTTACAACAGAACCGTGTAAGGTTGGGTTTTTTTATGTCATAATACACTTAAAGATGAATAGTCATCTTCACCTTCATGCAAAGATGCATCTCTTGTTACACAAGAGGTTTTCTGTTTGTGTTTTTTTGGTTTTGTTTTTTTTTTGTTTGTTTGTTTCACTCTGAGGATAGCAAGCAGAGGGGTTGAATAAGTTTGGGTCACCCTTAAAAACGTAGGCCTGTTTGCCCTACTGCACCTTCAAAATAAGGAGGTAAAGTACAGGCACCGTAAATCCCACAAGGGTTCATTGCCTCTAGCATGTTTTCCAAAACCAACAAAAAAAATCTTGAGCAGTTGTAACACGGGGTATTCCATGACTTTCACCTCTTCAGTTTACTTCCTGAACTCTGGAGTTACTTTCCTAGAAGCATACTTGCTGAGCTTCTTTTCTAATGTACATTGTTGACTATACATTTTAAATTAAACTGTTATGTAAAGAACGTAACAAGCTTTTCCTTTGTACACAACTTAACCTTTGTGCTGAGTATTCTTCAAAAGGTTTTTATAAATAATACAGTAAATTTAGAATCAGTCTTCTCCCCTCTCGTCATTATACCATGTTGTTGCTTTCTCCAACTTTATCTACAAGCTGTAGAAAAGGAGACAAAAAGGTTAAGTTGTACGACATTTATGTCCAATGAAGTTAATCCAATAGTACTTGCTACTTGCACAGTTAGTATGCGATTGAAAATGAAGAGTCAAATAATACTCACCAAGGTCTCATGATTTAAGTTTGGGAAAATTAAAAATCTCACATTGCAATTGTGTTGCTGCATGACACGTTTTTCTCAGAGAGACATTAACAGTGCAACATAAAGATGCAACAGAATGATAAAAGGAAAGAGAAGAATGCCGATAACACTGGTAGCTTAATGGTTAAAAACAAAACAATACAGTATCAGCCACACATGCATTAGTAGACCAAGTAAGATATTTCAACTGACCATTACTGTGGATTCTCTTCTGAGCCTACGTAGGCTTTGAATAAAACATTAACAATTATCTTTTTAAAACAAGATTGCACCCCGTTATGATCAAATGAAATATGACTAAGTAAGACCAATTGACAGATGAAACATTCAATTGATCGTGAATTATGAGCCAGAACTCGGCCTAACTGAAAGACTGGAACAGATGATCTCGAATGCTAATTTTTAAACAGCCTGTATACATCTAAGTTATACCCCCTAGTAATTTTTCAGTAGTAGCTACTATTAAAACTGTTGCTTTCGAAACCAGAGGTAAAAATGCTTATGTTAAAATACATACAGAAATGAGCACAGTAAAAGTAGTTGACTGAAACACCCTAGATTACCATCTTTCTGGCACCTGTTAATTGTCTTCAAATCCCTATTTGGCTAAGAAAATGGAAAAACTGCATT
Organism: Baryphthengus martii; assembly: GCA_013396935.1. Taxonomy (NCBI): domain Eukaryota; kingdom Metazoa; phylum Chordata; class Aves; order Coraciiformes; family Momotidae; genus Baryphthengus; species Baryphthengus martii. Next base: position 48,324 of record VWZK01021168.1, on the reverse strand, counting down.
TGAAAAAGTACAAATCTTAGCAAATGGTGAGATGTAGTCTAGTGCAATGGACCTGAATGTATCTGATGAACGATTATGGTGAATCCAGAAGCTTCTCATGACGCGTGCAGGCTGCAACTTAACACTGAACTAAGCTGATGGCTTTTACAGGCCACTTCTCTGTGTAGTGTTTGGATGTATTTATGAGAAGAGTGTCCTCCTCAAACAGACAGAAGAGGCACAGAACAGTGGCGTGATTTGCCTATCTGGTCAGAGAGTTCCAAGAGCGAAGCAGGAAGCAGAACCCCAGCGTTCTAAGTTACGATCCAGGGCTCTTTCTGCTTCACAACGTGTAAGCGGAGGCAGCTTCTGTAAAGGTGTCCTTTTCCTTTTATATCTAGAAGTCTAACTGGGAACGAAGACAATCTGTACAGTACAAGAACTATACAGGAACACACTCAAAGTCGCTGCTCTAAAGTGATATTTGCTTTATTTCTTTACTACTGCTATAACAATGGAATAAAAAAAACCAAACAACTGTAAAAGCTTCAAATTCTGCATTAAATACCAAACACTTACCGAGCTTATACCAGGTAAATTCAAGAGATATCCAAGAACAGGAACTCTTCTAATAAAGCCAACCACCACAGGAAAGAATCCCCTTTAGGTAAGATATCAGAATACTGTATTAATTTTAAAAAACTATTTTCATATTGCTATAAAATGAAGAAATGAGAGGTATTTTTTAAAGCAAGGTTATATAAAATCTGGTAGCTTGTTAGCAGCAAATTAATTTTACCAAACACAACAGCATAGATTCATTAAAGAAAAGAGAAAACCATGAAAGAAACAACTTTTTAAATTGACTTAATTTTCTTCATAGCTGGCAACCCTCAGTCAGCTGTTCCAAAAAAATTAAGAATGCTCAACTTAGTCAAGAAAACTGATGCTCCCAACTGATTTCTCAAAATCTTGAGACAAGTTCTTTACATTATAGCAAATATGTTCTTGCAATACCCTATGTAAAAACAACTGAAGTTTATACTGAGTAACTCCCTTTGAAACCATATATGGTATTCTTTTCACTAGCTAAAGAAAATTAAGCTCAGTACAGGAAGGCTGATACTGTTAGCCATAACTTTGGACGTCTGTAATCTGAACAAGGCTCCAAGAGCACAAGAGAAATTGTTCCATAACAACCTTCTCCAGCAAATGCAATCTGAGCATGCGAAAGCACGGCAAAAGACGAAACCTCTGATGGGAACCTTGTGACAGCACATTAAATAAAGACAAGAAGGGAAAGACATTACAGATTTAAATCAGAGTAAAATACTAACTGAGTCTCTTTCAGTCAGGTGCATCTTAAAAAGAATAAATCTTTGCAATCCTGTCATTTGTTTCAGTGTTCTTGCCCACCAGTATTTAACTGTTGGTTTGTGGACAATAGGGGCTCTGTACCTACTGCTACAGGGCACATGAATGCTGTGTAAAAGTAGTCTAGATAGGCAAGAAAACCTGCAAGTAAAGGTTCTAGAGGGATCTGAACACCTAGTGGAACAGTTTTAGTGGCCTAAAAATCAAGAGATCGAGAAGTATAATACAGTGGCTTACTATTTGTATTACAATAGTCTGAGTTGAAATAAAGTTACTAGAACTGCTAAATTGCTCTTAATCAAGGTTTTTCCATAAAAAAGTCCTGGTAATCCACATGACTAGAACCATCAGGACACACAGAAATGCCCCTCCTGACAACATGCTGCCCTAACAAATCTAAAGGTGCATCGTTTATCTGCTATTCCCTGGGTTTAAGAAAATTCTATCCTTTGGAGACTAGTGATAACCAAAGGGAAGTTTTCTTTAATGCAACCCAACAGCAGGATCCTGAGGAATCCTAAAAAATCACACTTCAGGAAAGCCTCCTTTTTTAACTTCTTCAGAAAGGAGCAAGTTGCTGAAAACACAGTAACAGTTGAAGTGAACAAGAGTGAGGAACAAAAAGCTCTGCCTGAAGTAGTAACTAGCTAACACTGTAGCAAGGGATTTAGATTCTTAGAACTACTAAGCACTAGAAAAGACAGTCTAGAGATGTTTTAAATTAAAACAGATCCATTAAAACATTCACACCTGGGATTATCTATCCCCTGTTGACACTTTTTGGCTAAGGGGTAGTCCTAGTGACCTACAGATAACTACTGACTTCTTTGAAGGCCTTCAACATTGTTTTACCTCGTAGCCCCGGTGAGCACCAATAGATAATCTATAAATTACTATGTCTAAGCAGATATGGTTATGGTTCTTTGGAGATCTTCTTTTAAAAGGAGTGCTTGGTTGGAAACATACTCAATTTGCTTTGTACTGGCTGATTACACCCAAGTGCTACATGCAAGAAGTGACAATGTATTCAGTGAAATATTGTGATTTTCAAAACACTTGCGGTGATAGAGCTCAGAGTAATAGAGTGTAAAACAAGAACCACCATGTATTAAAACTGCAAAATTATTTCAGAAATTTGTCTTCAGTAGGAGTCAAGCTAAGATTTTTATAAAAAAAAAATTTAAACGTTTTATCTAAACTAAACATAAAATTAACATACAATTTCAAGGGAGGGGGGAGCACCATGAGAACAATGGTTTGATTTTGATTACCAGGAACTGTAACTATTTAGCTAGTAGGTGAACACTTTCAAAATATTTTAGGGGTCTCCTACTAGATTAATAGATTAATGAAACAGTCTGAAAATAAGCCCAAGAAATAAGCTCCCTTCGTACTTATGAGCATATTTTGTACTTTCTTCTATAGTGAAGTATACAGCTTCAACCATGGAAATCAAGATAAAATATGGATATATACACACTTTGTTACCAGTCAAAATTCTTTCACCATTACAACTGCATTTACAAAAAAGTTAAATGACACATTGTGAAAGCTATAAGCATGCATCAAGATTGCTGTTAAAAAAAAAAGAAAGATGATAATTTTCATCTTTCCTTAACTCATTTGAGATAACGTTAACCAAAATCAGCAGTTCTGACTATACTGGGGCACAAATGTAATGAAATATCACAGAAAACATAATTTCTCTGGGCTACCGTAGCAATGAAACGGTAAGGTTACAAAAATAGGATGTCTGTAATTCAAGTATTTTGCCCCATTTATTAAAGAACAAACAAACAAAAAGTAAGTATATCAGTTGCTTTTTTTTTAATGAGGAAAATTAAACTTTGCACTGCTAACAATTTGGGCTCCCAGATATTTTGAAGCTTTACTGTTTGTCTAAACAAAGAATCGTATCACCAATGTGAGCTTGGTATATGCCTCAAACAGATTTGAGTCTTGGAAAAAAATACTAACTTACCATCTCTTGCAAATGCACATCAACAACTTTACATAAAAATCTACCAAAAGGGAACAATGAAAAGATGCCGCTTTGTCAGCTATAACGCGGCAGCGCTAAGCAGATACACTTATTCCTAGATACATCAATACAGAAAGGTATTTTGAAATAAGTCTTACCTGAATAATAGGAAGAACCCATAAATTTCAAGGATCATTCCTATTAAAGGCCAACCAATGAGAACTATGAGCACACCACCCAGGAAAAAGCCCGTTGCTTTCATTTTGTGTTTTTGAAAGAAGAATCTAAACGTTCTTTCTAAACCGATAACAAAAGACAAGCCAGCCACAAATAAAACCTAGAAAAGACAAAACCAACCAGAAAAAAAGAAAATAGCCAATTATATTCCTTAGTTTAGGACATAAACATATACATATATTTCTAAAAAAATCAGACTGCATTTCTTGCATTACTTTTTAGAAAGACAGATGGCAAGAAGGAATGTGCTGGTGACATTCTTTAGTACAAAAGCCCATCTTAAAGCATTTGTAGATAGTTTTTGAGACTCTTCTCTCAGCTGCCTAAGTAGTAAAGAGTCTACCTTTGTGGTCTCTGACAAACATAATCACGTCAAAAGACGCGGTGACAAAAGCTACATCTGTTTTGTAACATAAATACCAGAGTTATCCACAAGGAGTGATGAAGCTTAGTTATCACTGGCAGCAGAACTTCCTAAAAACTGAGAAAACACATGTTGCAAAAGCACTTCTGTTCTGTACTCACGGAGATCTTCAACAGCTTCTACCCATCTACTGAACAGTGCAAAGTCAAAAAAAGGAAAACAGCTGAAGGACGTTGAGTTACCTTACCTGTTGCTTGCTTGTTGGTTTGGTTTTTTGGTTTTACTGTCTATAAGCTTTCTGCTGTTTACTAGTTCTAGTATAGACTGAACACTGTGACACTGGTCCTCACTAGTCAGGACTACTTTTAGTGTCCTTTAGCAACAGGACTTGTCATTATTTCCACTTGTAAGCATGCATTTGGGCAGCATTTTTTCTGAGAAGGGGATAGTAGCTCAGATTTTACTCAAGATTACAGCTGAAACTTAAATTTTCTATGTTATTTAATAAACCACTTCCTTATCACCTCTTCCCCTTCCTAACTTTTTTTTTAAAAAGCAATAAACTTTCTATAAGGATACAGTAACTTTTCTCATATTATCTTTGGTTACCACATAGCCTGTGATTCTCTTTTCCTACCTAGGTTTTCAGCATTTTCCCTAAACAGGATCTCTTATTTCCACCTAACACCAGAAAAAGAAAAAAAAATTAAAAAAAATAAATCAAACATTATTTTTTACTCTTCCACCACAAAGTTTATTGATGGTTCAGAACAATGCTTCAACTAACACACCCACATTCAAATATATACTTTTATACTTTCCTTCAGTGAATCTCAGTATTTGACTCTGCTGCCACAGAGCAACACCGATCAGTTTTGACCACAGACTTTTAGGCATCAGCAAAGGAGGATGCAAACCTCTGGCAGGCTGTGCTCTTGGCTGGCAAAGCTGAGAATAGCAGAGGCACAGAGATTATCATGTTCAGAAAACATCCCATCGCTTTCTGTTTGCTTTGGACCTGGAATTTTGTCTACCTGAACTAGGATTTATTTTCTACGCTACTTTAAGTGAAAACTTTGATTTGGTAAAAAATGCAGATCCTAAGTCTCTCTATTATCAAGTGTAATCAGCTCTTCTAAACTCAGATTACGAGCAATTCACACTTCTTTCTTTCCTCATAAACCACAGCAAAGCTACATTTGCTAACACGGAAAAAACCCTTCACTATTCTTATCCAAAGATATAGTTAAATTTGACAATTATCTTCAAGATCACAAAAAAAAAAGAAAGCATTAGTGATGACAGTCAATCTAAAAACCACATCTGCGGCAGCGTAACAACTGTCAAACAAGCTGTTTCTTGTCTGACCAACACACTGCAGGCCTGACCCAGAGGTACAATATTTGGATTCATGTAAACTGTTCTAAATTTAATAAGGAAAAACGATTTGCTCGTATCACTGAACACAACTCCTCCTTTATACCAAATCGCCACAGTATTTTGTGATACAGTTTCAAGTTGATAACATATTCTTCTATCTTTAGTTCAACATACCATACTTAATTCTAAGCAGTGCAGAATCCAGTATATCATATACTTAACTCTAAGGAGTGCAGAATTTATTACTAAACAGAAGGAACTTACATTTCCAATAGCCAAAAGAGCTTTGTCAAAGAAAAGTATCATTCCAAAAAAAAGGAAAAACACGCCAAAGCCTGTTAGTCCCATTCCAATCTCTGAAAAAGAAACAAAGGTAGGTATGTAACAAAACACAGTACCGGCAAAAACTCATGCATTAGAAGTTGTAAAAAATTAGAATATCCAAGCTACAGACATTTTACCTTTAGAGAAAACGAGCTTATTTTGTGACCGCCTAAAAACTTTCCTCCATGTACAAATATAGTAAGTCTTGTAGACAACAGGTACTTCAATAACAGAGATCTTTGGAAGCTGCTTATCAAAAAAGTACAGATTTGGAACGATATACTGAAATTGAATGCAACAAAAAAGCATATGTGTGTGTGCACATATATATATATATAGCAAAGACATCCCTTTTGATTGACTGCCAGTATGGACAAATTGATTCTTTTGTGAACAGGCAATGAAACTTTGTTTTCTGTTTGCAACTCCTAAGTATCCTGGTCCTTTCCACCCTCCTGAGACTTCGCATTCCACCTCCCATCATCTTGCACTTCTCCAGCTTCTGGATTGAACACAAGTCGGACGAATGGCGTAGGCTCTTTCCACATTACTTCTGCACTGACAGCTATTAAGCACTAGCTTGGGTCTCCAGGCAGCTGCCAGTTTTCACACAACTATTAGACACTGAGTATCTTTGAGTTCTGCCTGTCCATAAAAGTTGCTCAAGAAATGCTAGGAAGGCAAGAGCAAGATAGAAGATTTGTCTGAGAAGCTGCGCTAGAAATGTCAAGCTATGATTAAAGCTGCCATTTGACAATAGCCTCTAAGATATCTTGAGGACCATATTTAGAAGTACATTCTAGTTTTAAAATTAAACCTCTAAGGCCTTCCTTTGACTTTCACACAGACAGAATGAGAGAACAGCAGGAGCAGCAGCAACATGGCTGAAAAAAAAAACCTTTACATTTATCCCAGCACTTATCATTACATAATTATTACTACCCTTGTGACCAGAGAATTTAGAAACCTACAGGACAGATAAAAACAGCCAGCAAAAAAACTCCTACTACTACAGACAGGCTGTCAGCCCAGTTTGGATCTGGGTGTACACATATATATTTTGAAGATCCCAATAGTTTTGTATAGTCTAGCCTAAAACAAAGAAACAAAAAAAAGCCCACCCACACTAACAAAGCCTTCAGCGTAACTGTTGGTCAGATCCACCTCAATGTATTTTAGTTGCGCTTCTGACAGCAATGTACACCTAGTTATCGTTTACTACTGCTTGAAGAACTCAGGAGTAAAGGAGGATCATTCTGCCTATTTCAGAACTTCCATTAGTTAGTGTAAAAAAAAAAACCAAACACAAAACCAAACTAAAATAAATCCAAACAGCTCAAAGAGATTTGTTACAGCAACATTCAACTTCCCTAAATTCTGTCAGGGCTCATCTTTCAGCAAGTTTAGAGTGTTAAATCTGCTGTTCTAGAGCGTCCCTTGCCACTTCAACTTTTGCTACGAGCATTTTAATCACCCAGAATTAAAACTACAAAGTTACCTGCTACAACTGATTTACTGCAGAGACTCTGGATATTTGTTCCAACTAAAAACAGAATCGCAAATTGTTTTTCAGTGAATTTGCTGACTGAAGGCAACGTAACAATTGCAATCTGCCCTTTTCTCTAGTACTCTTTAAAAGAGCAGAAACAATCTATTCTGGAAGGAAAACACTTGAAGGCAGGACTCGAAAGGAATTACCAGCTGCCAATAAGATAAATATATAGTCATGGGAAGCGAGAATTCAGTCCTCCCACAGACACAGCACAAAATAGGGATCTATCAAGAAGGCAGAGACCAACTCCTAACAGCTGCAGCAATTACTACTCTGACACTTCTCCTGTAGTCACTTGAAATCTGTTTGCAGTCACTTGCTCCTACAGTGGATTCAGAGTCATGTCAGAAGTCAACCATATTGTCTGATTATTGGAGGGAAAAAACCAAAACAAAACAAACTTCACTATTCTCATCATCCCAAAAATTACTTTTGAAAGAATACAAGTAGCCCAGGACTTACTATTCTCTGTTGTTAATGTCTCAGTAGAGAGACCGACTCGATTCCTATCAGAATTTGGAAATGCATTTGACTAGCATTCTCAAGGGAAGAACTGAAAAAAAAAGCCACTGTCATTTTGTACATAATCTTTGCAACAAGCAACCAGGATTTTTTTATAGCAGGTGTGAACTATTTTTAAACCCTTTCTCCTGCACCAGAAGAGTCTTCCCATATTACTTGAATAGAACATTTCAATGCCTAGAAATACAGAAAAACATATTAACCATGTGACATTTACTCTGGATTTTTTTTTTTACATGATTATGATTTACTAAGAGGAGGGAGCAATGATTTCTCAGTTTTTCTGTAGAGATCCTACAAGCTGTGCAGGAGTACTACAGTGTATCAGAACAGGTTAGTAAAATTAAGACTGAAAAATCAAAATACATTGCTTGTGAAGGTTCAGGGAAGCCAATGCACATCCTTTATGTTTTGTGTATAAAATACGAACGGAATCTTGCACTATAGGTTCTCAGAGGACAAAAACTAACGCAGGTTATGAGAAGTTTCTTATGAAAAGTTTCAATTTAATTGTTTTGCTAGTAGTTTTTTTAGTATTGAAAAATTAAGTTGTTTGGGAAAACCTAGGTGCATTCTTTTGTAATTCATAGTGATTTATAACCCCACTCGATAAATCATTTAAGATGTTCTAGACAAGAGCCAGAAATTTAACTTTCCAAACATCAACAAATGCAGTGGTGCTCTCCGGGTATTTATCATCCTGCTCCACCAGTGACTCTATGGCAAAGTCTGTATTTTTCTAGACAGCAGTGAGTTTAAAGATATCTGATGAAAATCTTCAGAATTTCAGAAAAACGGTGGAAAAAAAAAAAACTAAAAATCTCTGAACTCCACTGTATTTTACTTACTACTCTTGGCTCTGACAGTTAACAGTGTCAACACTGCAGTTAGCTGAAGGTCCTAAATGAGGAATTTCTAAAAGGAAAAACTGAATATATCTTTTTTCAGAAAAGATTGTTCTTTTCTTCCCCCCAACGAATACTCTGGACAGAAGACTAGAGAAATGGGGAAAAGCAAAGCCCACAAGGATTTAATCAATCAGACATCTAAAAAGTAACCTGAAGGGTTAGTACTCATTCCAGTAACAGAGCACACAACATGAAGTTCTCAAGAAGTCATGGACCTTGAATAACACTAATCTGCTTTTCTGCTTGGCCTTGACTGGCTCTCCAATACCTTCAGTCTCGATATCCTGCTATCAAGTTAAACTTGGTTCATTTTCTTTTCTACATCTTTCACACTCTCCTTCGTAACTGACACTATGATGCTTATCAAGCAGATAAATTTCCTTCCACAGCCAGAAACGCATCATATGCGAGACGTGAATCTAAAATAAAGACCCAACATGCTCCTTTACCTTGCAGTTTAAACTCTTATGAACCCCTTTAAAATGATTTCTCTGTATTTTTTCTTTCAGCATCTCTGCTTTCAAACATTTCTAGTCAGTGAAAACAAAATCGACAGTCACAGACAAGTACTTCTTTTTCCACTTCAGACTAAGTGTCTTGTCCTCACATTAAAAACCCCTCAAGTGTCACCTACAGGCGTTCAGCTTGACAGCAGCAAGTTACAAGAAACACAATAAAGCCACTAACATTTAATTAAGCGATTCCAAACCACTAACGCCCACATGGAGGCATACTAGAAGACTTCAGTTAATTGTTACTTTGTTTCCCCTTCAGCTTTCATTCATCCTCGCCTTGGTCACATCACAGCACCCCTGCCAACACCAAAATGCTCACAGACCAAGACAAACGCGAGCAGCGCTGGTGGCAGTGCCCCTCCTAAGGGCGAAGGGAGCAGCCCTGCGAGGGCCCTTCTGTAACTCTGCAGCGCATCTACCTGTCCGTTTCACCTGGCAGCTCACTACGCCGCCGCCACACCGGCGGCCGGGGCCAGCGCGGTTTTAGCAGCTCTCACGAACCGGGGATACCGACGGGCGCGGCCAGCCGAACTCCGCCTGCGCCCTCCCGTTCCCACCCCGCAGCTGTTTCCCAGCTGATGCCCGTCGGGGGTCGCCGCGGGATGGCAAACGGGAGTGCCGACGGCCCTCCCTCGCTTGCACAAACCGGACCCCTCCTCGGCGACTTCCACCTCAGCGTATAGAGCGGCCGGAGCCCGAGCGGGCGTGGGCCGAGGAAGGAGCTCTCTGCCACAGCGGCCCGGGTCGGGGCCCTGAGCCGCGACCACTCCAACAGCTGCAAGTGACGCGTCGCGGGAGCGCGAACAAAGGGCGAGGGTCTGGGCAGGTGTGGCACCGGCGGGCTGGGCCCGCCCATTGCCGCTCGGCCCCCACCGGGGTCCCTTCCTCAGCCCTCACTTCCCCAGTCTGCAGCTCGGCCGCCCTCAGCCCCGCGGCGGCGGACGATCCCCTCCCCATCTCCCACCGCGGACCAGCGGCACTGAGGAGGAGGCGCTTACTCTGGGTGTCCGAGAGGGAGATCATGGTGGCGGCGGNCGTTCCGCCCGCCGAGCGGGTGGCTTCCCTGCCGGGTCGTGACGGGCCGCTGGAGGCTCCTCGCCTTTCGTGCCCGCGGCCCGTGTTCGGCNCGCCGCCGGCTGAAAGGAGACGGTCGATTGGAGGGCGCGGCGCCAATCGGCGGGCGCCTTGTTCGTTTAGCCACCCCCCCTCCTCCCTTCTCGGCACCCGCCTCGCTGCTTTTATTACCGCGGGCGGGAGGCTCGCNCTTGTTTTTGTTTTTTTTTTTAAACGGCGGGATACGGGGGATTTTTCACTTGGTTCGACTACCGCTAAGGTGGCAGGTCTTGCGTGTGCAAGTAGTGTTGATTTTATTCCCTGATGTCAAGGGAATAATGCTCTGTTGACATCGCTTCTTACAGTTGGGACTGAAGAGGTTTCATTTGGAGGCTGGATAGAAGGTAGGGTAAGAGAGCTTTCAGTGCTGGGACAGTGGTTTGAATGTGTGCGGGGTAGAAAGTTGACACTGGTTGCTCATCTGTCTGGTTTAGACGTGGCCAGAGTGTATCTGCTTGCAGGTGTCTTTCTCCCCACTGGTGGGCTAATTAGAAAAGATTATAAGGGGATGAATTAATAGGAATTCAGCTATTTTTACAGTGAGGTAAAACCGCCTGGTGGGCAAGATGCTGCCGCTTCCTTTTGTGCGCGGTGATTTATAAGCTGTGAGTTCATCTTTATTCAGTTCATTGGGAGCTGCATTTTTGAGGAATCGAACGGTAATGGGGGATCTTTGTTGGCAGTGGTGGTATAGAATTAATTATATGGTATGCTGAGCTACTTCTTTTGGAGACAGGAGCTAAGTTAAGACTTGAGGAGCTTTAACAGCATATAGGGGAACTTTCATAGGTAATTTTCATTGTCTTCCTATTCACTGGATAAGAAAAGAGCTTATGTTTCTTCAGCTATCAGCCTCGTGATGTTTGTGTTATTAATGAAGAATCTCTTGCAGTAAGTTTGTTCTAAGGTTAGAAGGATTACTCATGAAATATTTTTTCTTTTTTTCTTTTTTTTAAAAATTTATTCTTAGTGATAGTTTCTTGGTTAAATAAGGTCTCCGAAGGATAACATTCTCTAATCTCCAAAGATGTCAGCTGTTGCAGGTAATACAAAATTAGTATTTGATATGTTCGTTTTGCTATCTTTTTGCTAATAGCCCCAATCATCTAATGTTATTTATTATTATTTATATCAATTTTATATACACAGAAAAGCTTGTGATATCTATGTTATACTTCAGGCTGGAGAAAAATGTTATTTTACTGGATAAGTTTTTTATTTCTTAGATAAAAACTAAGCCCAAAACAGGTTAGTCAAGAAAATGAGTTGATTTTCAATATTTTGAAAATACGCTTCATCTTTTAAGATACTTTCAACGCTTTCCTGCCGAGTAACGGTGGACATTTAGGACGCCGAATATTGTCCCAGTTCTGTGCCATTTGTAACGAGCGTATCTTTTTCCATATCATGTATTTTTGCTTCTAAAAGCAGATTATTGTATCTGCTGTGCTTGGACCCGAATCTTATTTCGTGCGTGGTCTTAACGCTTTTCTGACCTGGCTCTGACGTAGTGGTACACGCTTGGCATGCTGTCGTTAAGTATTCTTTTGAACCCTGGGAATTCGGTTCTGGAACGCGATCTTTAATTCACACCGTTGCATATTAGGACGTAAAGAGGCAAATTCCTGCCAAAGACTCACTTATGTAACCCAGGCTTTTGCAGAACGTTTGCTTTAGTTTAGTAAAATCTGAAGAATGTTCACGTGTTCACAAAAGCTTCTGTCCTCTGTGTTCAAACCTCAACGTTTGAGATCCTCTGGTTCTGCCCAAGAGGGAGATCTAGGTGCACAAAATGTAGCTTTCTGCTAATGTCCCCAGTTCCATCTGTCTACAAAGACTTTTGCTAGCCGAGATGAATGTTGCTTCTCACACGTAAATGCTTTCTGTTAAAAATGTTCTAATAATTGTGCTCACCTTGGACGTGGCTGGAGTACTCATCGCCTTCATTGTAGCGCTTGCAGATGCGCTGTCCTTTTGACTGCTTAACGTGCCTCTGCAGAAAAGAAAGTGATTTCAAGTGTTTCTCTGGAGAGGCACTGCTTTTGGGGAAACTGGATCGTGATAACGTTGTTTTCTCTCTTAATCAACACAGACAATGATAGACCTCGTTGTATACCTCTCGTACACCCTATCGGAGATGACAATTTACGGTATACCTGCGTATATGGGACCTAATAGAAGAAATATATTTAAGCATTACTAAGTATTTTTACATGGCATGTACAGTATTAGATGCTATAATCTTATCAGCGGGCCTGTCAGGCTGCCTGTTGCTCTTGATGCTTTTGGTTTGTGTTTAATTTTGATCGTTCTCAATCAACAGGTGAAATAACGTATCTTTTAAAACTCTCTTCTGCCCTCACCTTACTTTTCCCTTACTCAGTGCTAGAGGAGGTACTGGTTTCCATTGAAAATGAGCTGCAGGCAGTGGAGATGCAGATTCAGGAGCTTGTGGATAAACAGCAGGAACTTATTCAAAAGAAGATGAGGATAAAAAGTCTGATAAAGCAGTCCGCAGGAGACTCGGAGGCAGGCGGAAGTAAAGATACCGAAACCTCACCCGAGGCGTGGAACAAAAAAGGTTTGCAGAGTCAAATTCAAATATTCCAACATAAAAGTAAACTAATTCAGTCAGGAAAAAATGTGTTCATGCAGAGTTTTATTTGGCTAATGACATTTTCCCATTTCATTTTGTCTACTGGGTGAGCTACCACCTTAATTAAGCAGGGTAATGTTTGTACTTAATTCACTGGACATTCCTAAATCCTGATCGGAATTCTGGGCAGAATTATCACAAGAATGACCTGTTGAATACTTTTATTCTTTTCTTCTTGCAAAGTCATGGCTCGATTTGATTTGTTATAAAATCTGGGTATATTGCAATTCTTACATTCTCTGTTTATTTATATTCTAAAAATACTTACCCTGGGTATTTTCCAATTTGAAAATAACAGTCTCATACTCTCAAATCTACTTCTCACGGTCTTTGTGTTTCTTCTTGCTTGAGTGGGTAGGATGTTGGTTGTGTCTGCTGTGAATTATGTAACTCCACTGTTTTACCAAATTATGCAAATTAGATGGATACTGCCTGCCAAAAGTATCACAGAACACATTAGTATGGTGGAGTTAGTCCACCAGGCAGGTGCCTTATGGTGGTGTGAGAGCTGCTGTTCTTTTGGAGGTGCCCTCTTTCAAGTTAAACATTAAGAGAAGTCCTGGGTAGTAGGTGGATCTTGATCATTTTATACATAGCTGAATTAAATTCAAATATTTTTATTTTTTTCTTTTTTCCCCTCCTTTTTCACTTCACCTGCAATTTGGAAATTCATTGTTAGTTTCTGCCTGTATTTATTCCATGCATTCTCTTTTTTTTGTCTGTTTTAAAAGTGAAATTAATTTTGTAATGTGATCTGTATTTGTCTATGTTTGAGAAAAGTATTAGCACTCCCAAAGGTCAACAAAGCCAAGTACCAAGTTCTGCACTTGGGTCACAACAATGCCCTGCAACGTTACAGGCTTAGGGAAGAGTGGCTGGAAAGCTGCCTGGTGGAAACAGGACCTGGGGGTGCTGATCAACAGTCGACTGAACAGGAGCCAGCGCTGTGCCCAGGTGGCCAAGAAGGCCAACAGCATCCTGGCCTGCATCAGGAATAGTGTAGCAAGCAGGGCTAGGGAAATGATCATCCCTCTGTACTTGGCACTCAGGTGGTAGCAGCTCGAGTACTGGGTTCAGTTTTGGGTGCCTCAGTACAAGAAGGACATTGAGGTGCTGGAGTGGGTCCAAAGAAGGGCAACAAAGCTGGTGAAGGGTCTACAGCACAGGTCTTAGCAGCAGCTGAGGCAATTGGAGCTATGTAATCTGAAGAAAAGGAGGCTGAGGGGAGACCTTATTGCTCTCTACAACTACCTGAAAGGAGGTTGTGGAGAGGTGTGTGTTGGTCTCTTCTCCCGAGTAACAGGTGATGGGGCAAGAAAAAATGGCCTCAAGTTGTGCCAGGGAAGATTTAGGTTCAATATTAGAAAGAACTTATTTTTTTTATTACTGAAAAGGTTGTCAAACACTGGAAGAGGCTGCCCGGGAAAGTGATTGAATCGCTACCCCTGGAGGTATTTAACAAGACACGTAGATACAGTGCTTAGAGACGTGGTTTAGCAGTGGGCATGCAGAGTAGGGTTATTGGTTGGACTCGATGATCTTGAAGGTCTTTTCCAACCTAGATGATTCTATGATTGTTGGCTCATGTTGAGCTTTTCATCAACCAGCACCCCCAAGGCTTTTTGCTCAGGACTGCTCTCAATCTGTACTCCACCCAGCTTGTATTTCTCCTTGGGATTGTCCCAACCGAGCAGCAGGACCGTGCACTTGACCATGTTGAACTTCACAAGGTTGGCATGGACCCATGTCTCAAGCCTCTCCATGTCCCTCTGGATGGCATCCCTTCCCTCCAGCGTGTCGACTTCACCACACAGCTTGGTGTTGGTGCTTGCTGAGGGTGCGCTTGATTCCGCTGTCCATGTTGTCAAACATGTTAAATAGCACTGGTCCCAGTACTGATCCCCGAGGAACACCCCTTGTCGCTGGTCTCCACTTGGACATCAAGCCATTGACTCCACCGCTTTGACAGCGGCCATCTAGCCAATTCCCTATCCACTCAGTGGACCATCCATCAAATCCATGTCTCTCCAGTTTAGAGAGCAGGATCTTGTGTGGGACAGTGTCAAGTGCCTGGCACAAGTCCAGGTAGATGACATCAGTTGCTCTTCCCATATCCACTGATGCTGTAACTCCCTTGTAAAAGGCCACCAAGGTGTTTTCCCATTTCCTTCTGGAGAGGGCTCATGTCATCCCTAGCATTCCTGTTATCACTGACATACCTGTAGAAGTTGTTTTGGTTTTTTTTTGGTACCCTTGATGTCCCTGGCCAGCTTTAATTCTGTCTGGGCTTTAGCTTTCTTAACCTGATCCCTGCCTGCTTCCTGATGAAGCTGAAATGTAAGTTATTACAGAATTTTCTTTTTAAGTGATGCAGTCTTTAGCTCTTTATTGAAGAAAAGAAAAAAAAGAATTCTAAGCATGTTGGGGTGATTATTTTGGGGAAGATGAAAGTTCCTCTCCCACCTTTTTGTTTTGTTTTTTGGGTTTTTTTTGGTAAATATTTTTGATCTCTGGAATATATGGGAAAAATGGTAGGCCTGCCTTCCCTATGGTATTCATAATGTCTGTATTTGTATGAGGGAAGTATTTGGGCAACTTAGTAGTGAGACTGCTGTAGGGCTCAGTGTCTGCTTGTATTTGTTTTTAGGGTGAGCTTCTCATTTCCATTTAATTTTGGACTAATCAGTTAACTCGAACATTAGCACTTTGAAGCTCTTCATCTGCTTGTGAGTTTTTAGCAGTAGTCCCCACTTATGTGCAGTGAAAGCCTTTAGTCTGGAGGTGGATTCCATTTACATTTGATAGGGTTTTCAAAGGTCCACCTTAGAAATTAGTTTATACAGCCTGAGGTTGTGTGTAGCTTTTTGTGTGCCGTTGCTGAAACTTTGAACGCTTTCCCACATCTTGTTGCTTCCAGATTTAGTTATTGTATATGTAAATTGCCCTTTTTCTTATATTTTAACTTGGTTCTGAAACATATTGTTTGTTGGTTTTTTTCCTTTAACAGATTTCCCATGGTATGAGCAGATAAAAACTGCACTGCAGAGCAAGTTTAAACTCCAGAGGTTTAGATCCTTGCAGCTTGAAACAGTAAATGCTGCAATGTCGGGAAAGGATATATTTCTTGTCATGCCTACAGGTGGTGGAAAGAGCCTTTGCTACCAGTTACCAGCTGTCTGCTCTGATGGTATGGAAGGGAAGAAAAGGTCATCTAGAAACAAATGGATTTATTTTCTCCCTTTTATAGTTATTTGGAGAATGAACATTGTATAGGTCTAATATCACAGTAGCGGGGGGGCGGAGAGCAAAGATATGAGAGAAAAATTTATTAGAAATATTTACTTTGCTCTCTTTATTTTCTCTGAAGAAGCAATAGTGGCTTTAAGATAGATGTGCCTTTTAGATATAAATAATTATCTAGGTTCCTTTCAATACATAATGTCATTAAATACTGAAAGAGCTTTAAAAAAATTTGTCACTTCTTTCTTTTTTTTTTCCCCTTTTAATTCAATATACAGACTGTAAAGTATTGAAGTATAAATATTTGCTTTTTGTCAGTTTCACTCTAAAGTTTTAGCTTCAGATTATTTGGGAATGATTTGGCATACTCATTTTTAAAAATAAGCATTCAGTTTTAATTTCTTAAAAAAACCCCATCCACTTGCACGGAATTTTACCAAATCTACTAATTTTACGAAAGACCCAAATTACTAAAACCTAGCGTTGCTTAGTTATGTGGTAAATTAACACCTCGTGACACAGATGTGAATTTTATTTAGAGTTTTATTTTGTATATTAGTTCTCATATGCTGTTTGTTGCAGCTCAGTTGTTTGTGGTCTAGATTCTAAAAGAAGATACGTGTCACAGGCAGTTGATAAGGAGTATCCCACTGTGGCTTAGCACTCATCAGCTATCTAGGAGAGGAATCTATGAAGTTTAAGCTCATGTTTGGCAGTTCCTTCAGAACAGGGCTGATGCATTAGAAAAAAAAGTATTAGAGGAGATATTTGTGGCATCTGAACTGTTCGGTTTGCACAATGATTGATTGTTACAGGTTTCACGCTCGTGATATGTCCTTTGATATCACTTATGGAAGATCAGCTCATGGTTTTGGAGCAGCTTGGTATTTCTGCAGCTTTATTAAATGCCTCAAGCAGTAAGGTACGTTTAACTGCCAAGTCTCTGTGGCTTTTGTGATGTATGTGCTGGCATCTTGTCTCTGTGTGTGTTAGTTATGAACATTGAGTGAGTGGCAGTTTGATGAGATAATGCCATTCTATCAATAGTAACTTGTCAGCTACCTGCTGTGATATGGATAATGTGAATAAGTATCTTGCATTTTAGTCTTAATTACAAGAGCACACATAAACCAACACCTTCCATGGAATAAATAGATTTCGTGGGGCTATTCTGAGGATGTGAAGTACCTTTGGCTGGGGTGTGTTGTAGATTTTTACTCCGTTTCTAGACTTAAAAGATGGTTGGAGTAGGTGATTTTCGTCCACTAGTAACATGTTGAGCGGTGCAGTCTTTTACGTATAACTGTTTATCTTACTTTAGGATGGTAAGCTCTTTGAGCCAGAGGCCAAGAAGCAACTTATTTCCCAGTTTGTTATTAGTCATTTGCTTTTTAAAGTGAATTATATTTTCCTAACTACCAGGAGACCATGGTCCTTGCACATGACTCTGGATTTAATCAGTTAGCGGCTTGATGCAGTGGGCCAAACTTTGGAGCCTGCTTTGAGGTAGAGTACTTTGATAACTTAGTAATGAAGACTACTACAATTGTGTGTAAAACCATTATTTTACACTTGCAGCACCTGATGCACGTTTGATAGGTGATAAGTTATTAGGAAAATACTAATACCACGTGATGATGCAAAGACAAATATTCAGTAGTTTGTTTTTTCAAAGTTCTGTGACAGATTTTCCAAGTATTAAGATTAACATTTTATATAAAATGATATTCTACAAAGACTCAGAGTAGTGGTAAATACTATGTAACAGTTTATCAGACTCTGTTAATTACCCCTTATGAATTGTTACCAATCTCTTGAGAATCTTAGCACTCAGCAACTTCAGTGTGTTTTCCTAGTTTGTTAGCCCCTGATTTCTCCTTTTGTTTTGAACAGGAACACGTGAAGTGGGTTCATAGCGAAATGCTAGCCAGAAATTCACAACTGAAGCTGGTTTATGTGACTCCGGAGAAGATTGCAAAAAGCAAAATGTTCATGTCCAAGCTAGAGAAAGCTTATCAAGGAGGGCGTCTTGCCCGCATCGCTGTAGATGAGGTCCATTGCTGTAGTCAATGGGGCCATGACTTCAGGCCTGGTATGCTTATTAGAAATCCAGTTTGCAGTGTTATTGAAGCATTAATAAATAATGAGTTAGGCCGGAAACAAAGCCACGTGCTTTCTTCATGGGTTAAGTAAATACATATGGCAAGTACCTGCGTTAGCTCAAGGACTTCAAATTTAATTCACAAAGGACTTTATCCTTGTCCAGGAGCTACATTCATGCAAATAGGGGTGATTTCGATGTAGATTTTGCTGTCAATATTCCAAAAGATTCCTAAATTGTTTTACTTTAATTGGAGCTTCCTAAAATGAAAGTTTTTGCCTTCCATCTTTAATATGGCCAATAGAGTCATCTTTTATCTACCACTACAAGAAAAAGTGTCATTCTGTACACCACTCCCTAACACTCTGTGTGACGTAGGTACAGCCTTTTGTAAATACTGCAGATCTATTTTAGTCAGTTCTAAAGCAAGTTGAAACAAAGGATCTTGACTTGCAGGGAAAGAAAGTGTGCTTCGGTTTGTTTCCCACCTTGTCAGTTGTAGAAAACTGTTACTTATGGGTTACTGTTTCTTTGCCTTTGAAAGAAAAACGGTTTGGAAGCAATAGCAACTGTAAAGCCAACCTTTGCAGTCTCCTTGGAAAATAGCGCCTGAGGAAAGAGCCACCCCAGTTAAACAGGGGTGCCTATCTCTGGCTGCATTTCTGCTGTAAGGCATTGAGCCTATAAAATCTGTCCTTAGGACAGACTTGGTCTATGTATCCAAATTCCACCTTGCTCGTTTATTAGCAAAGCTATGTTTACTGGAAAGCTGTTTGTAAAAACAGACCTGCAAAATAAGCTGGATGTTGGTTAATATGATTTCACTTATATTTTTCTAACTTTTTAAGAAGTTTCATTTCAATTTTTTACCCTCTGAATTGTGGCTGCTTTTATAAAATACAATTAGAAGAGAAAGTTTCTGTTTTGATAAATGCAATATTTTTATGACTTCATTTGGATGTATAAATTAGTTTGTGGTAACAAGATTTACAGCAGTATCGCTCCATTGAATGCTATCTACATTAATACCTTTTTTTAACTTTGGGTCTATGGTATGAGAAACCTTTTTCTTTCCCCTTTTCATTTCCTTGCTTAGACTACAAGTCTCTTGGTATCTTGAAAAGACAGTTTCCCAATACTCCCTTGATTGGGTTGACAGCAACTGCTACTAATCATGTTTTAAAGGACGCTCAGAAAATTTTGCACGTTCAGAAGTGCATTACCTTTACTGCGTCTTTCAACCGGCCCAATCTTTACTATGAGGTATGTTTTATTACCTGTTTGACTGCATTGCAGCCATGTTGTCTTCTCTAAGTTACAGTTGATGAATTTTAGGATAGATTTTTTTAATTATACATTTTAGTAATAAATAGTTTTTCAACCGAATTGTGGTGTTTTTTCATGGCTTTATCCTGCTGAACTTGCGGCTCTGTGCAGAGGAACTTGGGCTGCTCTGTCTTTGTGAGCAAGGAGATAGGGCTGTGAAAAGGGGAGAGGGAGGCAGCAGGTTCAGACTGCTTAAAAATTGTTGGAAGATATGACATATCCTTGGAAAAAGTTGTGAATTACTATGTTGTATTTTCAGTTTGACCGCAGCTTCTTTTATTATTCTTTATTGAAAAACTTTTTTTCCCCATGGGCTTTTGAGATGTAATCTGACTACACAAAGAGAATGTAGTAATTTTGGTTAAATGGCAGAATAGTTGTGTTTATTGTACTGAAAGCGGATTGTTTGACACGTTGTGTGCCCGTTTGAAGAACTCAGGCATATGTTTATTATGTTTTTAAGGTTCGACATAAGCCTTCAAATAATGAAGATTTCATTGAGGACATAGTTAAGATCATTAATGGGAGATACAAAGGACTTTCAGGTAAAAACTGTAACTAAAACTAAACAAAAAAAAAAAAAAAGAAAGAGCTTATTATTTTTCAGAGTCTTCAGCGCTACAGGGATATTTTCAACTGATACTAAAATTTGTAGAGAAATTCTAGCTTCACCGTACATCAAACATCCAACATTAGAAGAAATTAAATTTAAGATGCATACCTTGAATAATTACTCTTTTAATTCATTAGTGTTTCGAGTTTTCTTATCTTCTGAAGTATTGAAATGTAATGTTGATGTATATAGACTAATGTTTACATAGAAAAAGAATAGCAATGTAAAAACTAGGCTCAGAAAGTATATGTTCTTAAATCACAGGTACGTCATTTAGTATCTGTGTGTCAGGATGCTATCTTTGGCATTTCTTTTTCATATTTGATCCTAAGATTCATGTATTATTCAGTGCCAAGAACGAGTCTGTGATGGGGTGAATTGTGCTCTTGTGCTGAAAGCAGAACTGTGAAAGTTGGACTTTGTATAGTCAATGTATTATGTAGTGTAAATAAAGAGTAGAGCCTTGTTACAAAGGCAACATAACCAAATTTTCTGGAGCAGCAGTCTGTCCCTGTCTCTGCTGCGGAACTCTGGCTGCGACGAGTATGAACTGTGCTAAGATGATCACAAATCGCATGGCTTTGTGTGTAATCCTTGACTTAGCCCAGCTTGACTCATGACAAAAAGATTTATCTGAGAGCTCAGGTCATAGATGTCATAAGGAGCAGCACCCCTTTACATAAACATTAATAACCATTGTCATCCTTGAACAATAATAGAATTATTCCATGGTTATGGGGATTGGCACCCCAGCCTGCAAGTCAAAGCTGCTAACTGAAGTTCCCTTAATGGCTACCAGCACTGCAGACCGAATAGGCCCAAAGATAGATAGTTTTTGGTTTATTTTTAAGTTAATAAAACTTTGAAAGCTTTGTGTAATTATCGTTTGCATTTTTTAAGATGTTACAATAAGGCATCTTTTCACTTTTGTGCAGGAATTGTTTACTGTTTTTCTCAGAAGGATTCTGAGCAGGTTACTGTGAGTTTGCAGAAACTGGGAATCAAGGCAGGGACTTACCATGCAAACATGGATGCTAAACATAAGACCAAAGTTCATAAAGGATGGGCAGCAAATCAAATTCAGGTTAAGTAGATATTTTTTATAGACTTAGGTCTCATTTCAACAAATCGTGTGTTGGTACCTTGATGGTTTCGTAATCTTTTTTCAGGTTGTGGTGGCGACTGTTGCTTTTGGCATGGGAATTGATAAACCTGACGTGAGGTTTGTAATTCATCATTCTATGAGCAAATCCATGGAGAACTACTACCAAGAGAGTGGACGTGCAGGTATCGTAGGAAATGGCTTTTGCAGAGTCACCATTTACATCTGTAAATAATAAAATTGTGCTTTCGTTTCAGCCATTTGCGCAAAGAGTCTCGTCTTTGAGACAGGTTATAAAATGTGTAGCGCCACCCTGCCTCTGTAAAGAGGCTTTGAAGCAAATATAACCCGCCTTCGTGATCTCAGGCTTCTGTACTGCGGTGTAGCAAAGAACAACAGGGTACCTAGCCCTTTACTCAGCATTTTTTTTTAATTACTTGATTTTTGTGGCACACAAGAATTCATAACATGAAATTATTAGATGTCTAATTACTGCATGAGTTTCATTTGCCACAGAAACACAAGCAGGATGGAGAGTTTGGAGGAGGGAGATTTAAGGATTCATCAATACGTAGCAGCACTAAATAGCTGTTACAGCTTCAAAAAAGGTTTTGTGGTGTTTCGGTGTTTTTTTCTTGCCCTTGTGCATTATTACTTTTTCAAAGACAGATTTGAATCTTTGTGGAGGATAGCTTTTTAAGGACCTTGGTGGGAAACTGGTTGAGATTTTAACTGTGCCCGTGTGGTAGAAAATGGCCTTCATGCTGCCTAAGAAATACAACAGTCATCAAAAATTTTGGGAGTTTGCATCTGCTTACACTGGAATCTGGTTACTTCTAGATAGTGCTGGAGGTAACAGAAAGTATATATATTGAAGTGCTGAGACGAAGGCCATACAGGAACTGAAATAGTTGTTTCACAGTGTTTATCAATTTGGGATGATTAAAGCAAGATTTTGTGTTTCTCTTTCCTAACTTGATTTAAAACTCATTCTTCTGGAGAGGGGTTAGTTAAGCTCTGCTACTCATTTGCTGGAACATACTTCGTAAGTTATGAAACCTTCCTTTTTCCACTTGACTACCCATCCAAGTGAAGTAGTTTCTTTCTGTTACATGTTAAACTTTTTAAAATATTTAAGCTTTTTAGGCCTTTTCTGCCTTCTGGATCTTATAAACACCTATCAGCACATTGTTGAGAGGGGCAGGCAAGGGGAAGGAAGAGATGACACAAGTTCAGCTATACGAGGCACAGTTGGGTTTTAAATGGAATATTTTCTTAAATCATACCTAATTCTGTTTTTGTTTATTGCTATTATTACCTATTAAGGTATTTGAAGCTCACAATGTCTTTTAATCAAATAAGAATTGGTCTTCAAGATGTATTTGGCTAGGGTTTTGTAGAAGACTTTTAAATCTTGTTTTATTTCTAGTCTGTATCATGCTGTGTTCTGTTGGCTAATACACTATGTTTGATACTCTATATAGGGCCTGCAGAAGCCCTTGCACGTAAAAGTGGAATTTGTATCAGAAAATGCTACGCTTAAAATAAATCTCATCTAAATTTTTTTTTGTTTTAATGCATTGCAGGTAGAGATGACCAAAAAGCTGACTGCGTTTTGTATTATGGCTTTGGAGATATATTTAGAATCAGCTCCATGGTCGTGATGGAAAATGTAGGGCAAGAGAAGCTTTATGATATGGTGTCTTACTGCCAGAATATGAACAAGTAAGTTAGCGTGGTGGCTTGGTTGCTTAGTTTTTAAAAAGGCTAACGTTGATAGGTTTTAGAGGGCATTTAAACAAACAAACAAAAAACCCAAACACAAGAAAATCCCACAAACAAACAAAACCCCCAACCTTCCCCCCTCCAAAAAAACCCCAAACCACCCACAAAAACAACAGAAGAGAAACACTAATATTGTAACGGAGTTTGGAGTTTATGGCTTGGCTGCCTAGTCCGTGTACTCCTGCACACAACTGAATGTTGGTGTGTGTCTTGCCAGCTTCAGGAGAAAGTTCTGGAAGCAGTTATGTTGAGGGGAAATATCTGTCTATGAGCACTGTTTCAATTTCAGATCCCTTTCAGAGCAAAACTGGAAGGCTTTGCTTTTGCCTTTAAGGTACCAGTGTTTAATGGTCACTCAGGAATCCACACGTTTAATGCTTCGTCTGCTCGGCTGTGCTGCTTGGAACACTTCATGGAAAACACTTGTTCACCACACAGATACAACTCGTGCACTCAGTTTAGCCTTTGTTGGTATCAGTCTCAGATTTAGTTCATCTTCTTATGGTTTTTCATTCTATTGAAATTGCAGATGATAGTTTTCTGCTTTTAACCAAACTGTTCCTGCAGCAGTGTTTACCGTTACAGAAAGCTACTAGTTATTCCTGTTAGCATAACTGACAGGGAAGGCTGGGTTGCAGTATCTGTTTTCTGATTTTTCTGGAGATAACTCTTCATGCTTGTTCTGAGATGCGAGCTGATCCAAGGGACCTTCTTTTTGCCGCTTTCATGATTTGTAACGTGGGCATACTCTTACATTCTATAGTCCCTCTTTGCTCTCTGTTCTTTCAGATGTCGCCGGGTCCTCGTAGCCCAGCATTTTGATGAAGTGTGGGATTCTGCAAATTGCAACAGAATGTGTGACAACTGCTGTAGAGAGAACTGTAAGTTAGTTGGTTTTATAACCAAGGACAGAGAACATGGAGAAGGTTGGCTTACAGAAATACCTAGTTCAGACAAACCGTGAGCAACTTCTGTGAAGTGTTCTTGTAATACTGCGTGTTTTCAAGGCGCAAATTTGATTATGAACATCAGTTTTCAGTGGCTTAGTGTTGCCAAGTTCAGGGTGTTTAGCAAGATACTTCCTGGTTTGGCTTTTTGCCTGAGGCCAAACGCTTTGGTGTGTTTCAAGCTCAGCCATTCACCTGTTCCCAAAAGTGAAGCTGGGGCAAGGGGCAGATTGGCTTACCTGTTTAAAAAAGATTCGGGTACGTGTCGAGTTTTGTTTCAAGATTTCTTTGGATGTGAAAGCTTTATCTGGAGAAGGAGCCTCTTGCTCTCTGTGTGCCAAATTGTTCACAGTGAAGCTCTAAGAAGGCACGGTTTCCATGTGTCCTCTTACAGCTTGCCTGGTAAAATCCTCAGAGATTTTAGTGCTGCATGCTCATGAGATGTACCTGCTTCAGGACTGTGCATGACAGTTGTGCGGAACAACTGAGCACGCTAATTTGGGATTTCTCTGTGTGTTAGCCCTAACAGCACAATGGCTGTCTAGTGTGTGCTCTCCCTTTGGAAGAAAGTTGAGATCATAAAAGGGAAAATATATAGGCTAGACCTAGAGGGATCTTGGGTGATGAGCTGAAACAAGACCTGCTGCATGGTAAAGGAGGATGGTTTCAGTAAAAAGTGGTTCTAAGATATAAGTTGTTTTGCTCCTTTGCCCACAAACATCCCAGGCAGTGTTGGGTAGCTGGTTTAAACTCCACTTTCATGGGTGATCATGGCCTGCTTTAACTGTCATTTTTGGTATTCATCCAGAAAGCCGTAAGTTTCTGAAGATGCACAAAGTATCTGTTGCTGCACTTAGTGAGACCTGCAGTTTAGATATAGGAAACCACACATAAAACTAGAAAGCTCTGAAAAGAGTGCTAAGAAAAAGTCGGTCTCAGTCATCTCTAAGTGGACACACAAAACCATCTTAAATTTCTTTGAAGAACAGGTGAATTCTTGTAATATACGGAAAATACCACATATCTGTTCTGAAGCATTTGGATAATGTAGCAATCAACGCTTGAAAAACTTAGGAACACCTCTGTACTCAAAGCTGTTCTTATAACTAGACTTTTATTTCCCTGCACATTTTGGGGGCGTTAAAGTAGACAAAACAAAGATATTTAACTTCTTTTTTTATACAGTTAATTATATCTATCTAATAAAACTTTTGCCCAATCACGCAAGTAACAAACCTTTTGTTACCTTCTAGTTGGAAATGGGGCTTATTTGAAATTTACACTGGGATCAGAGGTTGAGAAGAGCATGAAGCTGAGTTGTAGCCAAGACTTATAGGAGCCATGTGATAAAATATAGATTAAATATATCCTGTTTACTGCTGATTTAACCCCAGGTCTGAGGAAACCTAGCAGCAGTAGTATTTTTTTTCAGTATTTCATTCTTATTATTGAAGGAGGCACTTGAGGTAACTCTATGCCATCATCTGATGGTATGATCATTATAAGATCATATGATATATGATATCATCATTATGACTGCACAGATATGTTAAGTGCTTGGAATAGTTCTTCAAGATGAAGATAATCTGCATAATGAAATGAATACTTTTTGTTCTGTCTCATTTTGCCTGCAAGTATCTTGAGAAAAGAATCGTCTCGTTTATATTCTTCAATTCGTCTTGGTGCTCTAATCTTTCCATAATAAATGTTACAGATGAGGAAAAGGAATCCAGCTGCAGAGTAACCTTACAAATTTTATGCTTTGTACATGCTTCTTGCAAATAATTTGTGTAGTTTGCAATGTTAGATACATGGAAAAATGTTTGCAGGAATGGAATTTTAATAATGAAATAGAAAGATAAATGCAAGTTTGAGTACAATATATCCTAATTTGACAGAGGGAAAGTTACAGCTTTATTTGTTAAGTTACATTTAAAAAAAAACAAACAAAACCACAACAAAGAAACTGCTGTTATAGTGCACATAGGTATATACTTCTAGATACACATCTATAAATATATAAAAGTGCATATATATACATACACCTAATGTGTATATATATACTATCTAAATAACTATAAATAACTAAATCAAATATTATTTCACTTCTATTTGTAGCATGTGAGAAAATGGATATAACAGGATACTGCAGGGATCTAATCAAGATACTTGAGCAAGCTGAAAACATGAGTGAGAAACTCACCCCACTGAAATTAATCGATGCGTGGTCTGGGAAAGGTGTATCGAAATTCAGGGTGGCTGAAGTCGCTCCACCAAAGCACCCTCGAGAGGAACTGGAGAGAATTATTGCCCATTTACTGCTGCAGCAGTATCTGAAGTATGTAAGATGATTACTTCTTTGTCTTAAAATATACTACTTATTTTTCTTTACTCTTATAGTACTTCTGTAATGTATTCATGGATGCATTCTGTAGTGTCATTTTCAGCCTTTTATTTCAGATGCATTTAATGTATTTTTTAAAAAAAAGATTACTATTTCTACTTCAAAATATTAAAACAGATGTTGGAGGAACATTTGAAATGCCACATCTCTTGCAGTTTTAAAAAGCTGGGGTCTTCTTTATTCAGGTTGAACCTCTAAATCTTCAGCAGACTTCACTTTGGAGAAGTCTGCTGTTTATATGGAGTCTCATTTACATTCCATGGCTAAGCAAAGCAAATGAGATTGCCCAGATGAAGTCTAAGTCAGGACAGGCTGGCTAATTTGGAAAGCAGTACTCAAAAATTTTAAGAAAGCATAGTGAAAATAACAACAGTGCTTCTCTTCTAACCTGTTTCAGAAGTTCCAAGACTAAGTACAAATCAAATTTTTAACCCCTTTATTTTTTGTCTTAATTTTTTGGTCATCTTTTTGTACTTTTTATACTCTTATGAGGGTGAGAAAATGACATTACTTTTTTTTTTCCCTCATTTTTCTCCATGTATTTCAACAGATTGGGGGGGGGGGGGGTATACAGAGGTCCTCAGACTCAATTATGTTAAGAGTTGAACAGTCTCACTCTGAATTAACAGATTATCCACTTGAATAGCAGAATCAAACTGCTACTCAGAGCTTCCATCAGAAGGGTTAATGTGTCCCGTTTTCCCCCTGCATGGTCTAGCCTGCCTTGCTCTCCAACCTGCCCTTATAACACTGATTTAATTTATGCAGGGAAGACTTCAGCTTCACGGCGTTCGCTACAATATCCTACCTGAAGATAGGACCGAAAGCAGGTCTGCTGAGAAATGAGGCACACGTCATAACTATAGAAGAGATGACGAGCAAGAAGAGTGTTTACAAGGTAGTTATATCTGTATTGACTTGCTATATAGCTATCTTTTCTGTTAGAGTTTATTTTAATAGTTTGGTATCTGCTCAATATATTTTTTTTCATAGTAATGCAATCAACAGGACTTAAAACAGACCTCATGAATATCTTCTGTCTTGTGTGGGAATACTGGGGAAAAAAAAAAGGAAAACAATGTTAGAATTTTAACAGAATTGTTTATAACTTACAGGACAAACCATCTCAGTCTTCAAATTCAAAAGGAAACAGAGGAAATGCTCAGACTATTTCAAAGACTGTCCAGAATTCAGCGGTGAAGAAGTCACAGGAACATAAACGTCCTAACTGTGGTTCTAATATAAAAGCAAAGAAGCTTAAGCTCCAGGAAGGTGGAGATGACCAACCAGTAGTTCTTGACTGAGTTTCACAGACTACATTTAGGCTCTAATCATGTTCGCTTTTCCACGGATAATGCAGTGTGTAAGTTCAGTTTGTGTGTTAGTAATGGTATTTTATGTGCATTTTTTTTTAAATAAAAAAAAACCCAACCAGGGAAATCTCAAATCGAGAAAAAAGTCAAGTAGTCAAGGGAAAAATGCTTATCAAGACAACTGGTGCGTAACTTATAATACAGCAATGACTACAAAATGTAAATAATTACCATGTTGCCTTTTCAACTCTTTTGGAACTGAAGTGTATAGTATATGCTATTGCAGAATCACACAGGCTGGAAGGGACTTCCAGGGGTCTCTAGTCCAACCTCCTGCTCAAAGCAGGTCCAGCTGGAACAGGGTGCTGAGGGCTGTGTCCAGTTTTGACTGTCCCTACCTATGGAGATTCCACAGCCCCTGTCAGCACCTGCTGCAGTGTTTGACCACTTTCATGACCAAAAAAAAAACCACAGGAAAAAAAAGGCCATTTCTTAGAGCTAATTGTTGTTTCCTGTTGTGCAACTTGGCCATTGCCTCTTGTCCTGCCACTGTGCTCTTCTAAAAGTCTGGCCCCATTGCTCTTTTGCTCTGCCATTAGGTAGCTGAAGACAGCAGCAAGATCATAAAAATCAGTCCATCATTCTGTCCCCACCCCCAGCTTTCTTCTTTTTTAATCTGAAATCCATTTCTCTGTTTTTTCCTCCCTAAACCCCTGATTCTCCTCTCTGAGCACCTGGACAACTTGGTAGCCTTAGTCTTTCCCGTGTCCCCTGTCACTAGTTCCCCTACCTCTCTGACCAGTGGGACCATACATTCATTACCTTTCCTTTTGCTGCTAAGGTGCCTACAGAAGCTCTTCTTACTGCTTTTCACATCCTTTTCTAGTTCCACCTCCAGCTGAGCTCACGTTTCTAACTCCCTCCCCATGTGCTCAGGCAATGGCTCTATTTGTTCTGGATATCTTGGTCCCTTCTGCCTTCTTTGGTGTTTGAGCTAGCTGAGGAGTTCTCTGTTCACCCATGCAGCCCTTCTGCTGTGCTTGCTCAACCCTTTGCACAGAAGAATAGACTATTTGTGTTTTGAGGAGGTTGTCGTTTGGAAATCAAGCAGCTCTTCTTGAGCTCCTTTACTTTCCAGGGCAGTCTCTCATCTTCCTTCATAGTGTGACCACTTGGCTCGGGTTCGGCTGGCGTTGATGCAGCCCTTGGTGGAGTTCATCCTCCTTGGCTTTCTCAGGGCACTCTACCTACTCTGCAACAGCAGAGCTGCAGGTGGAAAAGGAGCCCTTTTGTATTGCTAGAAGAGATTTCAAGCCTTCCCTCCTGTGGGAGACTCTATCCATTGCTCCTGTGAGGGTCATCTCGAGTTTTTCCCTCCTTTGCAGCACAGGACTCAGGTGATCCTTAGCTCTGCAGCGCCTCTGAAGGACCCTGTCACCTCCTGTTCCTCCTGGCTGCTACACAGGCTGCTCACCTCCTGCAGCTCCCTCTCCCAGCAACTCAGCACAGCGACCAGAGCGCAGCTCCCACCGGTGAGGCTGCTGTCGCCAGCCCCAGGGAGCGACATCGGACATGGGGGAGAGCTGGGCTGCTGCAGCACTTTTCTGCTGGAGCTGTGTATGGGTCAAAGCCCCCACAGCGTCCTGGGCAGCGAGGACATCGCCAGCACTGTAGTTTAGAGCAGAGATGCGGCCCTTTGCTGCAATACTTACCCTTACTACAGCACATTTGGGTACTTGAATATCCTTCGGAGAACTTCAACAGGGCATTGTTACAACATTGCACTACTTTTGACTTGTAGAGGTGGTTGTGAAATATATTTTAAAGGAATGAATGTATATATCTGTTGCTCTCAGAACGGGGTTTCTCTAGCTTGTTATTCAAATAGAAAATGATCGCTTCTGTGCTTTTTGGAATTATCTATATGTATGTTTAAAAACAAAAGATATACATTATTTGGGATATAGTGAAGAAAAGCCACTCAAGAAATACTTCTCTCTCCTCTTTTTCCCTTCCTTCCCCTGTTGAATTGGCTTATATTCTAACTACAGATCTGTATCCTAATTAGAATACGGAGGACAGATGTTTTTCAAGTAGTGGGAATTTGTTAATTCAGATATTACGGCAGAATTTTGATGCTGAGGTTTGGAATTAGATTGAAGCTGGTAAGTTTTTTCTTTTTTTTTATTTCTGGGAAAGCATCAAAACTATATTCAAGGCGGACAGGGACAGATGATAAAAGCAACACTTGAGCTACTACCTTGATGAGTTTGGAAAAACACGAGCTGCTCCCAGAACCCTGTATTTGGTAACCGATAGGGCCTTTTAAAGGTGCTACTGAGAACGTGGTGCCTTCAGTTCCCCCTGCTTTGCCAGAGCAGGGAGCAAGAACAGTTGAGCTGGGGGAGGTGGCCTGAAAAGCAGCCCTGCCCCCACTTCCAGCTCCTGAGCAGCAACAGCTGCTGGGCTTTGGTTCTGTTTGTGCTGAATCTGTAAGCAGTGCTTCAAATCAGGAATGCAGATGTCTTGGTTATGCTATTTATTAAAAAGAATCTTTGAACCATGTAAAGCTACAAATAAGAGTAGTCCTTTCCTTGCCTCACAGGGTTCTGGATTTCTTCTCTTATTTCTTCAAAACTAGAAGATGATGTATAGTGAGCCCTTTAATTCCAGGACTGTAAAATGTTGGGATAGATTCTGTAACCAGGAAATTACCTTTATGAACTCCTTTGAGACTGATTTCAACCCAGAACCACAGCGCCTTTTCTCTAACGTGTACTTCAAGAAGCTGCTAGAACACTATTGCCATCTTAATATTTACATTTCACTATATATATTTTTTTTTATTTCCTTATTTATTATTATTCATCCTTTTATTTCCATATTATTTCCTTATATAAAAGGAAAAACTTCCTACAGTAAGTAGACTTGAGGCAAGTGATACTCTTCTCCAAACCAGGAGCACACCACGTGGCTCAGCGCTGTTCTACAGCCAACACTGAACAGCCCAGGTGGGAAGGGACCTTGAAAGATCTAATCTAACCTCTTGTAGGAAAGGGACCCTAGACAAGATTATCAGCACCCTGTCCTGCTGAAAACCTCCTGTGATGAGGATGCTACCGCTGCGCTGCAGGGGTTGTACCAGTGCTTGACGGCTCTCGCTGTAAAAACTTCGTTAGGTTGAAATAAACCTGAAGGAGGGAAGAGTTCAGAGCAGCTCATGTTTTACTGTACAGACAGGTGTCAAGGTATTTGAAAGCTTTGCATCTTTTGCAAAGGAGGGCTTAGTATAAGCTTGTTGCCGTACCTACTTTCCCTAATCAGGAAGTACTTACGGTTACATAATCAACATCCCCTGAAATTGGTTATTTAAGGTGCATCAGCATTGCTTTATTTGCTTAGTCCTACCTTCTGCATTGTGTAATTAAGTGTCACTGAGGCTTTTTCTTTCCTGGCCTAACCCAGCCTGTGCTGGAGGACACCACATCCTCCCAGCTGAACTGCGGCCCTTCTACGCTAAGGGTCACCATCTCTTTTTATAGCCTGAAGAAAATCTTCAGCTACAGAATTTTTGTGCCTCCCATTTCAGCAGGAAGAATATTTAACTGTATGTGAGGTAGGAACTCAACAGGTGTATGTTTCTTTCTGGAAACACAGATGTTCATCAAACAAGTAACGGTGCTACCAGAGTGGTAAAGACCTACTGACTCCTGCTGACTTCAAGTGTTGCTTAGGCACACATGAGGCGGAGTGCTAGATTTATTTTTTTATTTAAGATTTTAGCAGCTGACGATCAGTAAGGCAAGTTCAAATTCATTATAAACATAAGTTCTGGTAGGTTTCATTTTGGATCACCCCACACAGACAACCAGATGTGTACCAACTTCAATGTAAACAAATGTGATTATGAACATGTTCATCTTTATTTTTCCAGTAGTGTCTTGTCAGTGACTAAGGCTTAGTATTCCACCCATCGTTTCACTGAAACCTTTGCCAAAACTGGAATTCATTCATTTAGTTAAACAGTCATTCTCTTAAAAAATAATTGAGTGATTTTATGGGAGAGATCTCAATATTTACTGCCAACTCTGCATTTACTGGAGTACAACAAACTGTTCCCAGTTTGGCCCTAGATAAACAGGACCTCCCAAATAGCAACTGTAGAACAAAACCAAAAGCCAGTATGAAACAACCTGTGTCCACGGATGGCACTACGGAATACAGCGAGAACATTAAGGAATAGCTTAAATTGTCAGGCTTTATCACCTAGGCACTGTACGTACACATCTCACTACTATGAAAGTGCATCTTGCGTAACTAAACACAGAGCCGGGGAGCCGGTTACAATTATAAACAAACAGCGTAAACCCTCATCTGCAACTTCACAGCAGATACTTCGTCACCAGTCACCACAAGTCAAATCGGAGCTTAGTACCTGCAAAAATTCCTTCCCGGAACCAATATGCACGACGGTGGAAATGAGGAGAGGGCAGAAAGCGGCCAAGACAGAGTCCCCGTGAACATTTTCATTAAATGAGAGTTGTCTGTTAAGAATCCCGTCGGGATACAGGACTCACATTCAAACCATCATCCCGTACCGTACGGTCTGGATAGAGCAGCCTGCTCCGCGGGCTCGTGTCAGGTGCCATCCACCAGCGCTGTTGTGTGAGCCTTTCCTTGGAGTGCGCTGCACACGGATCCGCACAGGACGCACCAGTGCAGCTCTACCACAGTGCCTCAACACTTCAAAAGGACAAGCAGTAAAAAACCTGCTCTCAACTGACATCTCATCCTGGCTTCCAAAGTTTTTGGGTTCTGTATTTAGCTGAGTAGAAAATACATTTATATCGTAACTAAACATAAAAACAACAAAGACAAAGCATCCATCTTGCCGTGTATCTGCAGACCACATTCCAGCTAGTCAGAGCTCTGAGCCACCTCACCAGAGATGCTGCCGTTACCTGGAAGTCTTGCAACCAGTGACAAGTACTCACAGGTCTGAGCGGTGGCAGGGTGCTACTGGCATGGTAACTCACCCGTGACTGCTGTGTAAACATCCACCTGAGTAAGTACGTGGGTTTAGGACGCAGGGGCTTCCCCGCCCTAGCCGATACTCACACCACCCAGGTCTGGAGGTGGCTTTAGGCAGGTAAGGCAGCACCATCGCATCGAGGCATCCTGGCTCACAGGGGTGGCTTGCTGGTTGAGATGTGGAACATACAGATGGCAGTAAGCCACGGGGAAATTGGGCTCTGATAACCATGGCAGGTGAATTGTGGATGGTTTGGGGAAGAAGGGAGCTATGAGGCGGGCACAGGATTTAACACATTTTACTTACTTTTAAAAAGTGAAATCCCGGT
Organism: Baryphthengus martii; assembly: GCA_013396935.1. Lineage (NCBI taxonomy): Eukaryota > Metazoa > Chordata > Aves > Coraciiformes > Momotidae > Baryphthengus > Baryphthengus martii. Next base: position 15,228 of record VWZK01021168.1, on the reverse strand, counting down.
TCTCATAGGCTCATCTAATCTAGATGAAAACTCTTTGCCAACACTAATCCACCTGCTTTTGTTGCTGCGTTTCTACACTGATTAATTACATTTGTGGGCCGGTATTTTGACAAGATCAACAACAACAACAAAATCTTAATAAGGAATTGCATTAAACCCCTCATTTCTTGTAATCCCGAGGAAACAGTTTTATAAGACATATTACTCTGTCCAAACTTTGTACAAAATGGGGTTTTGTTCAATCAAAATAATCTTCTATATCAATATCTGGATTCAGGAGATCTTCACCATAGGCTGAAAGATCCATTTGATTTAAAATTAAGTTTTCAAAGGTTTCTTCTAAGTCCGTTTCACCAATCAGCACAGCTCCCACCATTCGGCCGTTCTGCATCACGACTTTAACATACTCTTGTCCCTTGGTACACCTCAGCATCAGTTCATGGTCTAAACCCAAGCCTTGAGCATTGTATTTTCCCAAAACCACAACCTAACAGAAGGAAAAAGAAAAACAAAAAGCACTCATCAGAACGCTGCAGTGGCTTTTAATATTTCTGCCCATGACAGTTCTACGCTTCAAAAGTCTGATGTAAACAGGGAAATACGGGTCCCTAAGGAATCTCCCTGCTTTGTTAGCTCACAAACCCACAACAGACGTAAAAATCTTCACCTTGAAATCTGACACACGAAACCCAATAATGAACCAGCTACCACACTGCACTGTGTTGAATTTGTCCATGAACTTAGCAAACTGGAGTTTGTACAGAGCTGCAAAGTAGATCAGTTGCCATTCACCAATTATAATTTGTAATATATCTGTAAAGATCTTTGCCCTCTTCAGTTTCAGCATTCAAAGTCAGTACGAATGGAGAAATCATGAAGATTATTATATAGAGAAAGCTGTTCTGTCAATATTAAAGCATCTACTCAGTGTCAGCAAGGGAATACAAGCAAGCACTATGTGTTACTTAGCGGTTTGAGACTCTTAGACTGTATTTACTTTACCTTGTAATTGAAAAATTTCGTAACGTGAGCAAATAGTTCAAAGCAGAAATCCATATCGATAGATTCCCCTAAAGTATCTGCTGCCATGCATTTTGCTGCATACCATCCCATCTGCCTAGCTTGAGTCCACAGTCTCATCTGAAAAAAAAAAAATAAAAATTAGAGACTTCAAACCACAGGCACATGTCACTGTGCAACGACCGACACCCGCGGTTCTCATCGATACACACCACGTATTGCGTGACACGCAGAAAGGCCGAGCAGCTTGGCTTACAGCCACAGAGAGAAAATTATCAGTCACCCAACACACCCAGGATTATCTACTTGTTGTCTGGTTTCCGCTTCAATTAAACTTTCTTTTCTCCTGTCTGTGGAATGGCGCGTCATTTATTTTGTAGACTAGGCTGCTGCTGAGAGCACGGTCGTATGATTTGATTTACCTGATGCCACACTGGACTAGGCTCCCACGACGCCGTGCAGATATCACCAGCTGCATAGACATCTGGCAGGGATGTGTGCATGTGTCTATCTACTTTAAGACCTCCATCTTCACCTACAGCAAACTAAAGTATTTGCACAGATCAGGAATAAGAAAAATAGTAATTTAAACTAAGTATTTCAACTTCATTCATTTTAAGCAGTCATTTCATCTGTTACTTTTTAATGGCAGATTCCTAAAAAAAAAATAAATCAGTAAATTCACTATTCTGCTTCATCAAAACATTTGAAGATATAGAATTATATGAATAAATTACTATGGGAACCCGGCGAGACGCTCTTCTGGGTGCCATGTAGCAACAGAGAAAAGGGTCGTTCACTCTAAACAGTTTATTCATCCTCCCACCTAATCCGCCTGACAACCACAAGAGAAACACGTTGTCCAAGCCTCACAATCTCAACACTCCTATATCTTCAAGGGAAGAAAACAGATCCCTTCATGAGTGCCATAATGAAGGATTTTTCACAACTGCCTACGTATCAAGTATTACTTTTCAGTATCATTTTTCCTGAATCTTATCAAACCTTTCAAATCAGCAAAGACAAAATTAGCCTACAAAAGCAGAACTTCCCAATGATCTCTGCATTCTTTTCTCACTAAGCTTAAGAACAGAACTGTGTTGCATTTTACAAGTGACCTTCACACATCCGTTAAAATATCTCAAACTCCAGGTATTAAAAAAAAGCTTGAAGAACATGACATACTTAATAAAAGTATTTAACGTGAGAATACCCGGAGTGGCAAGACATGGATGGTAAGTTGCAAAACATTACTTCTAGAACACAGCACAGGTTTTAAAAATATTATTACTGATATCGAGGCAGGGAAGTAACAGAGCTTGCCCAATGTCCAATCACAGTGCCTACGTTACAGGGACACCTAGTTCCTTTTGTATTTTTGCCAAAACCAGAAAATACCATTACAAATACATAATTTGTAAAATAACTTCATAATGTAGGCCTTGAAGTATTTCACGGCTCAGCATCAGATGTATGTTTTCCTAATTTTCTTCTGCTTTATTAAGAGGAGGGTTTTTTACTTCCTCATCAGAAGGCACCATAAAACACCAAATGCTCTGAACATACTGGTTTTGGCTGGGAGAAAAGTTAATTTTCTTCATAACTTGTAGCTTGTATGGGCCTGCGTTTTTGGATTTGTGATTTGATAACACAGGGATATTGTAGTTGTTGCTGAGCTGTGCTTACACAGAGTCAAAGCCTTTTCTGCTTTTCACACTGCGCTGCCAGAGGTAGGCTGGGGGTGCGCAAGAAGTTGGGCAGTAAGCGAGCTGCCGTGTGGGGCTCAGCTGCTGGCCAGGGTTAAACCAGACAGAATGATCTCAAGGCTTGAAAATTCACATGGCAGCTACGAACTCTGGAATTATCATCCATGTTTGGGTGCTGATTCAAGTGTAAATATGAGCACCTCTATAGCTCAGTTTCCCAGATGAAGAATATTGGAAATAACTGCTTCCCTCCCAGGAAAAAAAATTCAGATTTGTAAGGTAAGAATATGATGCAGAATTAAAACAAAAAGTATTCTAAATTTTTGCCATATTAAGGAATTATACAGGCATTTTTCTCTCTTTGTACAGGCTTCATCTCAATGGTGTATATTATACATACGCTGTGTATCAGCACATATACAGAGCAACATAACAAGTCAAGATCACAAATGAAATTTATTTTTATCAGGTTGGATATTTTCGATATCCACATACCTGTCTTATTTTGAAAAGCTGTACAATATTCAAAACCTTTAGCAATCAATGTTTCATGCCAGAATAGAAGCATAAACCATCTGAAAAAGCGTATTTCATTTTACTTAAAAAAACAAACTTCGAAAGAAATCAGTAAACTTACATTATTGCCATCAAGAAATGGTTTAACATTTGGCACAACTCCGGTGGCACTGACAATGAAATCGCATCCATAAATTTTTCCGTTGGTTAATTCCACATACACAGGCCATGGCACTGGAAAAGGAAAAAAAATGCCCTGACAATGTAACCAACAGAAGCTATTTTGTTAATTATGTCTTATTATAAGATAAGAAATAAAAAGAAAAAAAAATATCTTTTGAGATATGTAACTGATTAGGGAGGGAAAAATAAAAATTAAAAAAAAAAGAAGAAAAAATAATCAGAGGTTACCTATAACATTTCTTACCTTCACTTGGGACTAGAAAAAAATGAGATTTTGAAGCTTAGCTCCAGAGTCCTACTATTAAATTTTCTTAAATCAAAGCCCTTGTTTGTAGGGGGTAAATACTGTGTCCTGACATTGCTTCAGATCTGAGGGATGTTCTCTGAAGTACACACTTGGCAAATATTTTTTTACATATAAATTCAGAGATGCACAGGAAATGCCTCAAAGCCAAAAAAGAACATCAGAGATTTGATTTCCTAGAATCTTATGCTGGAAGTAACTGGCTACTAAAATGGTATTTTAAATATTCATTTTCACTCAGTAGAATTTATACATATAACTGTCATGAAACAAGGGATAGTTTCTTCTACTTTATTTGAAGAGTTACTTCCATTTTGACACTCAATGTTTGGGATTTTTTACCTGTGTTTTAACTCTAATATTAAATATGATTTTTGGGACCGTCACAATGAGAGAATATTCTGCACACAGGATTTAAGTGCCTTTGTAGAAAAAGAGTCTGACCCATAACATTTTGCAATTTAATTGTAGCCCATAAATCAAACTCTTAACTACTACAGATAGTTAGAGCTCAATTTAATACAAAAATAAAAGATTTATTTTGCACATCTGTGTATGTTCTAAAACAGCAAACAAGATCAAACATGCTCCAGCACTGCTTTATCTTCAACATGTTATTTCTAACCAGCACTGGCACCTACCCTCATCTGGTTCTGCATTTTTCTCTTCCTTAGGAAAAGCCAAAGAAGTCCGTTGCAGTTGTACAAATTCTTGTTGTAAGTGTATTTTCTTTACCTCACATAGCATTTCAATATGTACTTTATGAGAAAACTAAAGAAAGATTGACAAAATTGTAACAAAATGATTAGCAATAACAGTATTTTTAACAGCAAGTACACCCTCACCTAAAATGATGTTACTAAAATGGAAAAAAACCACACACACCTCCCATCCTTAAGCACAACACATTAGCTGAGTTCCAACACTACTCCCCTTTATTTTTGGCACAGATCTAACCGTAGCAAATGACAACTGACCTGCTTTTTCAGCAGATACTTGTCATGAAATTTCAAGGAGCATCAATTTAGACTTTTCTGGCATGCTAGAAAACATGTTCAAGTTCCCCTGAGTTTACAGGAAGAGAATTGAGAATTTACCAGAATAGAAGAAAGTAAATTCATTTTTTCTTTCAGGATTCCAAACTCTCCATTTTTTTAATCATGAATTAAATTCTGATAATAATAATGAGTTTATGTTCCAATTGTTGTAAAAAGAAAAGATATCCTGTTCCGTCAATCCATGTTTCAATCACTTATTCCTAATCTGAGCTCGAGACAGAAGTTGGAAAATTGCCCGTTTCTCTAAACTATGTGGATTCAGGCCTTGAACAATTTTATTCTCCAGTACATAAACATATTTCCACAGCCTTCAACAGCCAAAACACCACTAATCAATCTGCTGCATATGCTAAAGGTGTTTAGTTGGTATTGTAAAGCTGTTCTGTAGAATCTACAACTGATCAACTTTGAAAGGTCTTTTTTGTTTAATGTGTGTAACAGATGCTAAGAAATTAATAAATAAAAATCTGATTAAAGACTATGAAATGCGAGGCTTTCTGCTTTATTTCAAACATGAAACTCTTCACAACACTGACGTCCACTACTGATTTCCTGTCACAACAGATCATGAAATGCAAGACTGATGTTTCCTGTACCTTTGTACAGATCCTAATGTCCTACTTTTCGTAAGAAAGTGTACGTAGGGCAGCTAAAATCGGGACAATAGAGGTACCACTGCTTCTGGTTTAAGCTAGGATCCACATCTGTCCTACAGAAATATGCAAACCAACATTTATATTTCAATCTGAAGAGCAAATTGCTAAAATCCTGTCAGTGGATCCAATTAGCCACCTTTTTTCCTGAAGTAGACGACTGCTTTATTTGTGCTAATACATTGTTCTGTTCAAGTCTAACAGCAGAATCAGTTCAAGCATGTTTTTATTTTTCTAATATTCCTGAGTGTGATATTTGACTTTCTGTCATCCTCACCCACACAAACCAACACTCAAAACAACTGTGTAAGCAATATTATGACCATACCTCTTTAGTTCCTTTAAGATGTAAGCCCTCATGCCAATCAGGGCCTAAGGCACTGCCCAGTTTGTCAGATGCTGTTACAGATACTTCTTTTTCCTCACTTCCTAAGGAAAGAGATGAAGAATATCAGATTTAGCATGCATGCCTCATTGCCTGCAGACTTTAGAACAAGGATTCTCAAGCACGAGAAACACAACCTGGTTGCCAAAAGGGAAAAAAAAAAAGTGTGTAATGTCCCCAAAATCCCTTCATTTGCAGATAAACCAGACTCTAATGCAGTATTTTTAACACCTTTTAACTTTCTCCTTTTCATTACTTCACTTATCTCTGAAACAACCATGCCACAGTTAGGTGCCTGCATGGACCCTTAATGACCTTACAGACCCCAACAGCACCAGGGTTCTACACATCCACTGTAGATTCAGTTGTTTAATAACCCTGTGAAGTGCTGAGGTCTGAACCCCAAGCCCTGAAGTGAACTCGACACCTGGATGAATTTCCCAACCAGGTCAAAGGGGCTAAGGCTGCCCAGGTGCCTCCTGTTGGAATCAAGGGCAAGACTGGCTTGGCCTCTGTGTTTGCCACCAAGAAGATCTTTTAGCTCCACTGCTGGCTGTAACCCAGTAGATGTTGAGCAGTGGGGACACATGCCATACCAGACCTTGATGTGAGGGATGGGTCCCCTCTGTTGTAAGAGGGCCATCCAGGAGGGGAGGCCAGGCCAAGCACACCCTGAAATACTGAGAACTGAAGTAGAAATGTGAAACAGCTGCCATTTAGGTGGTGATTAGAGGGTGGAGATAAAAGGCCAATAGAGCTCCTTCTTGAGTAGCTGCTGCTGCTGGAGGGGTTGGTGAGAAGGAGTTTTGTGGAGTCAATGGAAGAGTCAAGGATAATGAGGGTAATGGATTGGGTAATGTATCTTTCTGGTATTTGTCTGGTTGGTTTGTGCCTGGCTGTGTTGGGATACAGGGTATGGCTGATGTCTCCTTATGTTGGTGTATTTTTGGCCTGATTTGCCTTTTCTTGTGTTGTGTCACCTGTAGTGAGTGGGTTTATTGCTTCCTTTGTTCCCCCCCTGGTTGGCTGGCCATATCATATCATTTTGGGGGTCCATAGAACTAGATAATAAAACCTGCATGAGTTTCTCTGTATGTTTTCTGCTGATGGCTGTGTCCTTTTTGCTGGGCCGTGTAGTTAGCAAAAGACCCTGCTAACCTTTAAACTGATGTCCATCTGCTAGCAAATGTGCACAGTCCTCTCCACTGCACTAAAGCGCAAATTCTAACGTATTATGATACATAGGGAGGATCTAGGTCTAGGTAATTGGTGCTGCCCAGACTGCAGTTTCACTGCATCTCTAATAAATGTTCTGTGAGGTTTCAACTGGTCCTCTAAGAGCTTATTACAGGAGAGCTCCTTTCTAAGCAATGCTGACATAATTCAGAAAAAACATTAAAGCGTTACCGAAAACAGAATAAGTTCTTCATCAGATGGAACACAGCTAATGAAATATAAACTTGGTGCAGATATTAAGAAAAACACATTTTTTACAGTTTGTAGGAAACTGTATTACGTGCTCTTATACGTCTACATAAATTCTGAGCAAATTTTTATATTGTTTTTTACTTCTATTTTTCTAAAGAAGGGAATGCCATTGATTGTAACAGTAAATCTTATTTACAGCCTGCTAAATGAATTGATTTTAGGACTATGTTTAACACTCAATGCTGCTGCTGCAGTGTTAGAAGACTAAAACACCATACCTTCCACTGTATACTTGGTTCTTTTACATTCAATTGGAGTCTCTCGGTTTTTAGCAGTGAGCTTTGGAATGAGAAATTCAGCTGCTCCTGCATCAAAAAAAGTGTTCCCAATGGCTTTGTCTTTGATAGCCCAGATGACTTCACAGCCTTGAATTTCATACCTGTGGACATTTAAACGATGGATAAAATGCCAAATTACCTCAAAAGGCTCCGATTCTTAGCAACACAGCTAGAAGCATGCCAGGTTTCATTCCAGAAGCTAGAAATAAGGGATCCAAGACTTTTAAACCTATCAAATCCACTGCTGCTTCTAAATATGTACAATAAGGAACCTATGAAAAAAAAACCAACCAAAAACCTTCTTCAAGTTGACAGGTCATACTTTCTCACCAGCCCAACATCTGCTGAACCAGGGCAGGAGGTAAGAGGAGGCAGATCAAATTTATAACAACAATACTAAGTATATCCTGCTCTCCATAATGAAAAAAAGACCCATGCATTTTTGCCAGACTCCCCACTGCTAACAACAGGCATTTGGATCTTGTTTGTACTACCTGGAACTCGAACTGGTAGAGACGTGTAGATGACTAAGTGAAAGTGAGAAGTGTTTCCCTGCAACACAAACCAAGACCATATAATTGCAAAATACAGGTAGGTTTGTAATCTAGCAGACTGCAAGGCCACATGGTACCGTATCCAATCTGTGACAAAGGCCACATCAGACACTTCAAAAGATCTATCACCTTAAATTAGGCTGGATGCAAAGATAACCTACCTCTTTATTCCTATTACATGTTCAATCTCCAGAAGCCAGGCAAGTTTTGCAACTTAAATATTGACTCTAATAGTCTTTTGAGAGAAATCTGTTGGTGCCAGATCAGAAAAAGGCTGTGTATTCTTGCTATCCATGTGTCAAAGCTTCGTTTGAAACTTGCTAAATTTTATGTGACAGTAAGCACTATTATACTGTGAAAAAATTATTTTAATCAATTTTGCTACCAATTACTTTAAGAGCTACAATTTTGTAAGTCAATCTTCTCCCAAACTCACGCACACTAGATTTAATGTTGCATTAAAGATTTTATTTACATATGTATGTTTAAAACTTAGTTGTTTACTTACACTAATTCAAGGGCAATCCCACCATTTCCCACCACTACTATTCTCTCGGCTTGAGCCAAATTCCTCTGAAAAGCCTGTGTTAACAAAGGAAAGAAGACAATTACAAGTTAGATTGTATGTTCCCTCACACTGATCAATTATATCCTTTTCAGTCTTTTCTTGCTCTCTTAGGTTTTTTATTTGGATTTTCTCAGACTAACGATACATTTATTTACAAGCTAATGAAACCTGTGAAATTCTGTCTTACGAAGGGATGAAGTTATTGATACAGCCTTACAAGTCTGACATTGAGACAGGAGAAGCTAAATGATTACATTTAAGCCAATTCAACAGAGCCCTTCATAGAATCCAGGAGGCTTTCCTCCTAGAGACCATCAGTATCTATTAATCCAGTTTTATCACAACTTACAAAACTTTCACAGTAACGCACATAAAATTAAAAAGGCAAAGATGCAGAAATTTACACATTTAAGAACTCCTGATCAGAAATCAGGAATTAAAAAAAATAATTTGCAGTAGACCTGAAAATTGATTTTATTAATGCAAAAAACTTCCAGAAAGAAACCAGTCTCCAAATCACATCTTCGTGGTGGGAAAAATAGAAGAAATAATAATAAAAAAAATACAACCCAGACAGTATTTTTTTAGGTCACAGTATAATCACTTCAAGTACTTTCATTCAAACAAATTAAGAATCCTGACTATCAGACCAACTATTGGAATGACACAAAAATCTGATTTACCTGATTAATTGTATCAAAGAACCTAAACTGAAAAAAAACTCAACACATAACCAAGTCTATAGGTTTCCCCTACAGCAGTAAAATCTCACATTCTACTTCCAAGTTGAAGTTTTAGTCTCTTAAGTCATTCCTTTTGTGAAAACTTTCCTACATCTCTTACTAATTGTAACTCTTTTATGTACAATAAGGAGAAGCTGCAGTAGAAGTAGAAAAAAATGTCCTCTGGTAGCTTTTCACTGTAGCCCTTCATACCATGTACCAGATACGCCTTCTCAGGGAAATTTCCACTGGTGCCTACTTCCTGTTTATATTTTAAGATTGGTTTCTGCCTGGAGTGTAAAAGAACACTATTTCTTCTAGATTATCAAGTTAGAAATATTGTCTATGTGTTATCTATAAGCTTAATAAATTTAGTGACCCATTAATTTATTTAATAGTATTTTAAAGCTATTTCTCTGCTACTGAAAGTGTTTCTATTTAAGGATATGTAGTAACAAACAATTTCTTAATGTTTCTCCATTTCAATCTGCAGTAACTTTTTTAGTATTTTGCACCAGAAGAAATACATTACACACTTAAAAGTCCAAAACACATTTACCTGTGCGCTGTCAGTATCCCGGATTCCTAATACATACGGGTTTCCTTCAAAAATTAATTTAGGTTTTGCTCCAGCACACAAGCAAAGTTTTTCATATAGATATTCTTTCCCATCTTCAGTGTAAATTTTCTGTTAAAAATTCAGAGAAAAGAAAAAACAATGGGAGACATCTAAGAGAACAGCATTTTTTTTTCCCTCAATGCCATAGTATTTGCATATATTAAAAGCTGTGCCTGGCTTCTTGAAGAGCAAGCCTTCCTACTCTCAGTGATTGTGTCATTTATTTGCATTACACTCACCACGGACTTAACAAGCCTAAGTATATGACATTAAATGATCGACAAAAAATGGAATGGACTGCCCAGGGAGGTGTTGGAGTCGCCATCCCTGGAGGTGTTTAAGGAAAGATTGGATGTGGCACTTAGTGCCATGGTCTAGCTAGGGGTTGTGGTCTTGGGGTCACAGGCTGGACTTGATGATCTCAGAGGTCTATTCCAGCCTCAACGATTCTATGATTCTATGAGAAGTGTTCACAGTGCAAAGAAAATGAAATATAAAGATCGCCACTTGGTGTCACTCTGGACTCACTATTTGTGCCAAAAAAAGCGTAAGTTTTCTACCTAACAAATGTGCCCCCAACCCCAGTAGTAGATGCAGACCTATGCACTACTACATATTAGCCATTAAGAATCCCATTCAAAATATTTCAACAATGGTAGATTTGTGTTAACTTAACTGGGCACGGGCTAGAATCCAGTCCAGAAAGACCACAAATTCTGTTCTTTGCCAAAAAAAAAATAGGTAGGCTCTAAAGAAGCTACATCACACTGCAACAAGCAATACTGAAATTTTAATATTTTATGACCTTACTTGTTGTTTTCCAAACTAGAAGCTAAATAGTTTACAGTGGTTTTGCACAGAGAGAGTTTTTAAAGGTTTTGGGCAAAGGATCCACCATATATATGAAATATTCACGTCCACAGAGGTATATATAAACTAAAATAGTGTTATAGTCATGATACAAGAATATAATTGGATTCAGGATATGAGCAGAATCTAACTGGAATCGTATCTCTGTGACTTAAAATGAGTAAAACCAATTTTGGATCTGAATGTAAGTTTCTGATAAATGCTGAAGTGAAAAACAACATGTTGAGTTGACACAGACGCCAACAAGGATCTGCAGGTGCTGCAAATTACTCGTACTTGCAACATATTTCCTGCTAAAAAGAGAAAAGAAAAGGTGGAAATGTTGGTTCTTTCAAGAATTATTTAATTTTTTTTTGTATCACAAAGCTGGTATTATTTTGGTCTTTGTAGCAACAAGCAGTAATTCAGGAATCAGGGAGATCTCCAATCAAGGGTTACAGAAATTTTCAGACACCTATATTGAAATATGGTATTGGTTTCATTGACTCGTTTCCCTGCAATTCCAACCAGGTATTCAACGCAATACCTCTAAGGTGTCAAATATTTAAATCTAAAAGATACAGTTTCTTCATTAAGAAGTAATTTTTGATCTACAATTTTGCTCCCTGTATATATTTCTACTTTAACAAGAGTGTAAGCGATAAATGAAATTAAAGTTAGGAAGCATTTTCTTGTAATTTGGTAACAACGCTTTAATAACCAGAATGTTCTTGAAAAGAATTTCACAGTCAGAACATGCTCCTGTTTCTTAGATAGTCTTTTCATAAATAACTGGGAAAAAAACAAACACATAAAAGAGACATTAGCTTACATGTTCATCACTTTTCAACTGTTTTACTCCAGACTGTATAACTTTAATGTTGGGATATCGTTTTTCTAACAGAGAACTTGGTTGCTCTTCTACGTCAAATTCCTCAAGTGTTTTGGAGACCTGTGTGAAGAAGAGAGGTATTTAAAAATACGAATCATTTATCTTTCTTTTTCTACAGCTTGCAACAAAATGTATTATGCTCATTTCCAGTAAAGAAGTCACAACACAAAGCCCCTGTTGTCTCAAAACAGGTTATTCTTTTACTGATGCAAGGTCGCTTTTCTGTACAGAATATTTTCCTGCCTATTCGTGGTAGAGTCAGAGTAGGTACAGAGAATTTTAATTCTAAAGCTAGAGATTAAGCAAAAATAGAGCTATAATGTTTTATTCCATAAATAGACTACATTATTAGAGTTGTTAACACTGCTTTTTAACTTACCTGATGCAGTGTTAAGACCCTGGTTTTTCGTTTGCTAGAAGTTTGAAATAACTCAATGATACTCTCACATACAAGCGCTTTCCTCTCCTTGGCATTTTGGGAAAAAAAATTGGTCAAAATATCTTAAACAATTAAGGAAACACTATTTTCTGAAACAAGGATTTTTATTCTATTAAAAAAAAAATCTAGTGACATTTTCTTCAAAAAACTAATGATTTAAAAAGCTCTTGTTGCAGGTAGTTGGCCCTTATGTCAGGAAAACTGCTTACTGGTGTTCAGCTTGTAAACAGGACCTACGAGACAAGTGCTCATGCAAAACAGATTCAAGGTCACCTTAAAGTATTTACTCAGATTTTCATCCACAGTCACTATGTGATAATTCATAGACTGATAGAGAGGTAGAGGTAAACCAGAACTTGGAAAATATTCACGGGAGTTATGTTGATTTTGGGTTTCTTCCAGAAGGGAGCAGCTGCATGGGAACCTCCAGACCTTTTACTTTATAGAATATTCAAAGAGTCTGAAACACAGCTAGGAACCAGAAACCACACCATGCTTGCAATTCAGAAAGAAATTAAGATGCTTATGTCCAAACTTAGGTGCTGCTGCCTTGAAATAGCGCTTAGCTCTTCCCTTATCCTTCAGATACTGAAACTTCTGCCGAGGTGAATTACAGACTTCACGTCTCTGCAATGTGTAAATGTCTTTCCTGGATACTCATGACCCTACTGTCGGCACTCTGGAGCTCAGAAGATATCCTTTAGTTGGGTGTTACTCGTACCAGTCTCACAGAGCTCTCAGTCATATTCTGAGCATTCCATTAGCCCCAGATAGAAACCACAGCATGAAAAGGAAGAGATGCTAATAGCCAATTACAGCCGCTATTAAATGAAAAGAACTACTGTTCAAATCACTCTATGCTTTATTTTCCACTTGTAGAGATCAGAATTAGGCATTCGTGCACCAGAAAGAATGATGTTAAAACCAGGCTGTTAAAGTGCAGAGTGGTCTTTCTTTATGTGTCACAAGAAACGCCTCACCTGTGTTTCAGAAAGAGGCATGAATATAAATACCAGGTGAAAGCCCAGCTCTTGGTGTCTTCCCTGAGAGCTAAAACCTAACTCCTTACTGGCTGGCAGCTTTGCATCCTGAGTTCTGCACAATCCAACTCTTTCCATGCCCTATGGCAGAGCCTGAAGTTCCCTCAAGAGTGGGAAAAAGAGCAGTGCTTTCCAAGATCTGAGTACCTCAGCAAAACTAGTTTAATGAATGTACTAGACAGAAATCCAAACTCACATATAATTTTTTTTTTTTCCAAACCAACAGTAGAGGTCACTGAATCACCAGCCACTGGAGAAGTAGATAACACTGAAGGCAATTTCTCAGAAAGGTATCCCTTTTCCTTTGTTTGAAATTCAGACACTACTATATATGAGAACCACTTGCAAGACTGTTCAAGTAATTTATTCCAAAAATACCATTTCGGTGCTTAAAATGGAGCACCCATTAATAAAGCAGTGAAATAAAACTTCAGTAACTTTGAAAACACTTCAACCATGTAAGTACCCAGTTTAATCTCTGCTTGAATGTTATTAATATACTCATTGGTTACTAATGATTATGAATCACTATCAAGTACCTCATCAGTCCAACTAATACTAATGTGAAAGCAAGTTCAAAATCATAAGCATTTTCAGGATTAGGTTATACATTATCTGCACTTGTACAAGCTTCTGAAGAGGTCTTACCATCAGAAAAATGAAGCCTCTCTTACCTGCTTGAAATTTGTTACAGCTTTTATAACTGCAGAAGCCGTCATTAAAAGAATGTCTTCTGATGGGAAGTCCATGGCCAGCTTGTAAAGGAAGAGAAATCGTGATGAGTGAACAGAGCTATCAATAGATTTTGACTTTAAGACAATAAAAGTGTTGGTGAAAAAGTAGTATGTGTTACTACATTACTTCAGCCTTGTCGACTCCTATTGGATAAACGCTCCTTCAAGATTATGGAAGGATAACGGCTGAAATTAACTGAATTTGGAGATCCAAGATTTTAATTCATTCACACACATTTATCTTCAAGAGATGCAGCTGTGGCATACATGGCTACTCAAAAGACTATTCTCATGGTATTCTAAAGGCCAGCTGTAGGACCAGCCTATGACAGTGTGATTTCTGGAGGCAGTTGCTAGACTTAGATTTTTTTTATTGTATATTTAATTTTGACAGAGGAAATGCTGATTCCTATTGCCTATTTTAAATCTTATTTAGTAAACTGATAAATGGTTTATCATCTGCAGCGCAAAGTGAGACTTTTACAGGCCCTAAGCCAAAGTTAAGGGTTCCCATTTTGAATGTGCCTTGCTCTGCCACAGAAAATAAATCAGCTCTGTCAAGTATAAACCAATCATCTGTGAGGTACAGACGAAACCCAGGGTTCCTTGCCACCAGCATCCTAGAGATGAACAGCTGTATGAGCCACCAAGAAGCACAGTTCACATGGTACGCAGAAGCAACTCTGCTATAAAAGGTCTATCACGCGTTCCTGTACCTCAGACAGGAGCTAACACTGCAGTCTGAAGGTGAAAGTGGTGGAACCTTGTTGCCGATTTAAGGGAGATTCACACAGTCATACCTTTGGCAAATCCAAATTAATTAAATGAGGCTATGTAAGACAATGTAATCCACATTTCATGGCATGAATCCCTAACGTGTGTTTCACACATGTCACAGCTGTATGTTTGGTACCGACAGACAAGAGGAAGAAGGTTGACACCAACGCACTGTGATGTAGCAGTTGCTCCCAGCTCTATGGAATACGCCTCAGGAAAACTACGGAATGATGTGAAAAGCATATATGTTCAGTATCTTTATTAATGACAGTGTGATTAAGTGCACCCTCAAGAAATTTACAGGTGACCCGAAGCTTTGTGGTGCAAGTAATTAGTTAAGCGAGATGGGATGCCATCCACTAAGAACTGACAAACTCAAGCAAGCTCACGAAGTTCAACAGGGCCAAGTGCCTGGGTCAGGGCAATCAACAGTATCAGAACAG
>VWZK01021167.1:157702-201961 GCA_013396935.1 Baryphthengus martii | reverse complement strand
TTTTTTTCCTTTATTCCTTCTCTCTCTGTTAGTACAAAATGATGGGTTACTGTGGGACTGTTTGGGTTTTATGTATGCTAAAATTATTTTTGGCATCTGGATTTGGGTAACTTGGTTTTTGTAGCTTTTCGTTATTGTTTCACATTTAAATATTTCACTACTAGTGCACTATAAATGTAAGTTAAATTCAAAACCTGCTTTTCACCTTGTCTTGACATCCGAGAGAAGAAACAGCATTATGCCTGTTTGTAGTTCTCAGAGATTTATTTATTACTGTCTCTGACCAGCACTTGCTTGTCTTTTGTGTTGAACCTTCTCCTGATTAAGAGGAATATTCCACTCTTTCATCATTTCTGGTATGGAACTCGTAGTGGATGAAGAAGATGAGCAAACCATATTTGCAGCTGTTTTACAATTTCCAGCAGAGGCCTTCCTGACCTTTGAAGGCTCACCCTTTTGTAAGTGTACAAAAGCACATTATGCATGCCACGGACCTCAGCTGGGAACAAAAAAAAAAAATCTTGTGAGGAAGTGGAGGCAGCTTGGGAAAGGCTCCAGCAGACCTAGCAAATTCTCCTGTATGTTTGGCAGTGCCACATCAAAGCCTGTGTATGGTGTTAGTCACCGAAGACATGAGGACAGGTGAAACCTTTGAGATTAAGACAATCATGTCTCAAGAGAACCTGCGTAAGCTGTTCGGTATCCTCAGCCCTGGAGTGTCTGCAAGAAGTGCTGTGCCATCCAGCAAAGGGGCTGCCCAGACACCTGCCTCTTCCAGAAACAGTAACTCTGAGAGACTGCATCACTTTGGCCAAAATCTTACTTCTCAGGCTGCAATTATTCCTAGCTCCTGTAAGGTTATGGTGTAAACTCACATTCCCAGGAAGAGGGTTTCATTCTCGTAGCCATTAACAAAGACGTCTGCCCACGCAGTGGCCTGTTTCTGTGGTCAGCTGCCTGTCTGGTCTTTCCTTCCTTACTGCGGGGCAGAGACCTCCCGCAGCAAGGCAGCCCGTGCCCTGTGCGCCTTCAAACCTACCTGCTGGGCAATGGCAGTGTCGCTGGGAAGTACAGGGGCTGCTCTGTCAGAGCCCAAATACTCCCAGCTGTTCCCAAGCTGTAGCTGGATTTGAAATCTGCAGAACGGCTACATGGGGCAGCTCAGTTACAGCGGTCAGGTCAGACCTGTCAATTAAAGGGCTCCGGTCCCTGATGGGTGAAACTGATACCCTATCTTCCTACCTTCCTGAGAGCACGTCAGTTTGTTAATCAACAGCACTATCTGCACTCACCCATGTTCAGAGCAAACAATTTCTTTCCCTACTGTTCCTGTAATTAATTGAATGACATTTCATTGTAATTCAGTGATTAGCCTGAATTCCTGCCTTGGGAGCTTTGAGTTGCAGAGGGATTGAGTGAGGCTTTGGCAATGCTTTCCTGTGTCCCGACAGCAGCTGGGGAAGCAGAGCACACATATCTGCTATGGACAGGGCTTCTCACAGGAACTTGCATGGCAAATGTGAGGACGTGGTGAAGGGCGAGGTGCTGTGGACAACTCTTCATCCTCGGTTGGGAAGGGATGTCGAAGTAGAAAATCTAATACTGTGTAACTGATTCCTACGTACTGTTATCGTAGACAAAGATGCTGTGATTTTGAAGCATCTCATAGGAATTTTAAGTAATTCCTATGAGTTACACTGGGAAAAAAAATGGATTCTTCCCATCAATGCAGTGTGCATAGTGCTTAGCATTTTGGGTGGATGAATTGTGTTTCATCAGAAAGACATTTCTGATTCATGCTGCGGGGAGAAAAAGGATGTGTGGTGCCAGGCGGAAAAAGTCTAAGAACCCTTCTTGGAGGTGTAGGCAATGCATCTGTTGATGATTAGGGGTGGGATGTGTGTGTTTGCACAGACACACACACAGAAGTCGGAATTTACCACCGATTTAAAAACTCTTATATATTTAAACATTACATGTAACTTTTAGTCTAAGTCTTTTGGTATATTTGTAAAAATAATTTTCATATGTATTTATACATACATACACAGAGGTACACATATAGACTTATCAGGCAAATAGGAATACATCAAGTATTTATTTTTGAAATATAATTTAAAATATTACTGTTTTTTAAAAAAACACAAAAGCACAGAATTATAGCTGTCAGTACTTTTTCCCTTCAAAATCCTGAAGATGTTCTACTTTCTTTAATATACTTTAAATGGATAAAGTTAGAAGCAGAATTAAACCTTGCTACTTTATTTTGATCTCAAGTGCGGACATTTAAAGTTAGGGAGAAATGTATTCTTTAGAAAAAGAGACAGCTTACTGTAGGTACATGAGCAGTGACAGCTTTGCCTTGAGAAAGAAGTGCAAGTTCTTTTGATATTTTTAAACTAGACTGTTTTAAGTAACATTTTATTTTAGCTGCTTGTATGGGATGTAGTTGTGGTCCAGGATGTGGTGGCTTCAAAAAGGAAGGAAGGAAGGAAGGGCTTGAAATAGGCCTCTCCTCCTTTGTAGCATATGCCTCTCGGGTGGAATTGGAAAGGGCAAGAGGTCTCATGTTGCAGGGTCATTTGTGTATTTCCTTCAGCCTTTGGCATGTCATGGGGCGTTTGCTGTGGGATCTCAAACTACATCTTTTCTCTCATAACCTTTGCTGTCAGATTTAGTTCCTTTATTTGCTCCTTGTAGAGTTATTTTACATGACATTAAGGTTAAGTAGAAGCTTTTATTACTGGTATTTTTGATGTGTATGAATAACCTCCATTCAGAAACAAATTTGTCAACCTTTTTTAAAGTGTCTGTTGTAATTTATGTGTGAAGGGAGGTTTTTATGGGAGGAAAATCTAGATTCAGTGCACCTTCTCCAGCAGAAATTCAAGAACCGCAGTACTTACCTCTGTGTATACGTACATGTGCATGTGTATTTAACATACACAGCTGACAGCTGAAGTAAGGTGTTTTGAAAAAGAGCCATGATGATTGCCAGTGACGTGCACAGAAGCATAGAGGTTTGTATTGCAACCCTGCACACTGCCAGGTCCTTTGGATTTGGAGATCCTTTGTGTTGTTCTTCTCTGCACCCTCTTCTGGGGAGTCCTCTTCCCCTGCTCCCCAAGCAGCCCTCTCCTCCGCCTCACACCTTCTTCCTCAGATACATAGGCAACCATTTCCTTGAAACAAACAAACCACAATGTTTGTGTCTGTGAAAATAAATGCACAGTGAAAAAGTGAGTTTTCTTCTGTTACTTGGTCTGTCTTAGAGTGGACGCTTCTCTTCCCTGTAGCTGCCATGTGTCTAAGGACCTAACACATTCATGCAACTCCAGTGCATCCAGTGCTCCTCTTTGCATGAATCAAATCAATGCTGTGCAGAAAAGGTTGCCGAGCTCCACGCGTAACACTGTGAGAAGTCAAGACATTGGTAAAAGTACGTAACTGCTAATAGGGAGCATTTAACTGGGTATCTCGACAGCTCCAACTCTTCTTGAGAAAGCTGCCTGTTGAGAAGTTTGTCAGCACTGTAAATACTCAGTGTTCAAAGTGTTAATGTAATTAAAGAGCTTTTCACATGGATTTCTGCTAATAGAAACATATATTAGGGTTTTCCTTGCATCTCATTCTGCTCAATAACCCGATCATCAAGTCATATTTTAGTATTAATATTATCGTCGTATGTAATTGTGTGTTAACTATATACAACTTGTGTATATATGTATATATAATTAGGATTGCTTCTGAATTACTTAAATGTGTTTAGAGTCTCCTCTTTTCTTTATCAGAAGAGGGCTGTTGCTGATTTTAACAGAAAGGTAGGCAGTTGTGTGTCTGGGAGAGGAGATTGTTAATTGCAGGAAGATTGAATCCAAGGTAGAAAATAGAAATGTTTACGAATTGGCCTATTTGTGTTTCTGTGGTGGGTGTTAGGCAAATAGGAAGAGTCATCTTGGCTTCTCTGCAGGATGTGCTAATTTAGAACATTCAAAACAAAAAATGGAATTTCACATACATGTGTAAACAAAGAATGCATATTTAATAGGCAAGTAGCTGGTAATTGTCTAGAAGGAGTGACTTTCTAGCTTAGTGTCTAAATTTAAAGATATTTTATTTTTTTTGTGTGGTACACTGTATTATGTAGTAAGCATTCTGCTTAAGGTTTTATCTACCGAAATTATTTTTAGAAATGATGTAGGAAAATGGTAAACATTTGAAATTGGTTTGCTGTGTAATGCAACATGAACAAAAAAATAGGTTGTTGTTTAACAGAAGTTGCCAGATGCGAATTTTATAAATTTTATTTAGATTGGAGCTTTGCCTAGCGGGACAGCCATTGCATCTTGCATGCACAGTTCATGTGTATGAACTGGGAAGGAAAAGGTGTGGTATGTAAAGAGGGTCTGAGGAATGGCTTTGGACATGAGTGGTGTCGGGTACCTGAGTGAACATAATGCAGTAAATCCCGGGAACAGAGATGGGATCAGTTTGGCTGGGAGTTCTAGTGATCTTCCCGATGGTAGCAATAAATGTCCAGAAAAATGCAGGCTTTGATTTTCTTTCAGAGAGGTGAAAAAGTGAGGGAGTAAGACAAAGATGAACAACTTAGACTGATTATTTGAGTGGGAAGTGTTAAAGACAGTAACTACTACGGTGGAGATAATTAATCAGAAGCAGGGGTTGATCTCCCACTGTTTGGGTCAAGGTGCTTTAGCAAAGCCCTGACAATGATTATTTTAAATGTCAATATTGAACAAAGTAATAAATGGGGCTTGCAGGATGCCAACGTGCTCGGTAAAGGTTCAGTGAAGTATCAAATGCTTGAGCAGTGAGGATTTTGATGCTTCCTGTCCCCATCCTGTAGACACTACCCAAGCGCTTGGTCATTCTCAGTAAGAGCTGTTGAGGTTTGCAGTGCTCTTTTGTCTTAAATCGAGAATAATTCAAGTTACCAACTTCTAAGGCATGCTTCAGGGCTCACCTCAAGTTTATTCTGCCTGCTGGTGGAGAGAGGATCGTGCTATAGGCAGAAGGGATTAGCGTTCGTTAGTTCTGAAGCGATTAGAGAGCACAGCGTGCATGCTGTCCAGGAGGTGCTGGGGCAGACTATTGATTTTATTGCATACACAGACACCCCCAGCATCACAAAGAGAGTGGTTTTCCTGGTCAATTTAGAAAAAAAGCTTTAACTGCAGATGTTCTGCATCCTTTTCCTTCACTAAAATATGATGGTTTGGAGGAATAGATCGAGACTAAAAGGAATTTTTAGATTGTGGAAGAAATTCTTTTTAAAGTTGGCTGCATTGAAGTGGTTATATGCTATATATTTTAAGGGAGTGGTTTTAATTTTTAAATTAAAAAGGGTCGCTTACTTAGAAAGAAGGGGAAAAAAGAAAGCTTAGTAAAATTTAGCTGTTTTGTGATGAACCACACACTTCTCCAGAAGTGAATGGTAGTACCTACAGCAAACCAGGGAGAAATCAAACGATGTCACTTTAAATAGATTTATATGCTTTTGAAACTGAACTGTCAGATCGAATATCTCTCAAATCAGAAGCATAGTTCTTTGAAAGTCTTTGGCTAAAGGGCAAAATCCGAAGCAGCTCTGCAACACTATCGCTAGGAAGTTTGCAGGATAGTCCTTCAGCACTGCTAACAGAATATTTCCTGCATGTAAAATCGGTCGTGCTCAGCTCAGAGAAAGACCTGACTTTTGTTTCTATCTAGTATCATATTTTGAAATGTGCCTCTTCCTATTTAAATTCTATATTTTGTTTCCCCTTAGGACAATTAAAGGCTGCTATACAAAACTCCAAACACCTTTTTTAATAATTTACAATTACGCCATTAAATGCAAATTTACCTTTTAAATGGCATCACCGCTAAATGCAAATAACATGTCTACAGATTGGTGATGGATTGTTATTGAATAAACATAAGGTCTTCTTTATATCTGTTTGATGCTCTAGTCGCACAAATCTAATGATTATTTTAGTTTAGTATTTCATATAATATCTGGTAGACTTTGAAACAGAGCCGCGACTTCTAGAAAGTGATGTCAAGGAGAAGAGCAGTGACAAACTGAATTAATCCACCTCTGTGGACTATAAGCGTATGAATATAAAAAATTATTTTGTACAGACCCACGTTTGGGTTTGTGTTGTATCTATCTGATTTGTGGCTTTTAATTTCCAGACAGATGCTTTATTAAATATCTCTTCCAATTTTTTGCATGAGAATATCAGCCAACGCAATGAGAAGTGAAGGCATTCAGCACCTTGCAAAAGTCAGCCTGTCTTCACGTGCTCTAGTAACACAATTTACTTTCTTTTTCTTTGGGTTTGCAGGCAGGAGCTTCCCAGGTCATCTTCACTAATCCTCTGGAGATTGTAAAGATTCGCTTGCAGGTAGCAGGAGAAATTACTACAGGACCCAGAGTCAGTGCCCTCTCTGTTATAAAAGATTTAGGTCTTCTTGGTCTTTATAAGGTACGTATTTGTGTTTTGAGTGGCTCCATCGTTTTATGTTTTATGCTAAACTTTTACACTGTTGAAACAAAACCCGTTAAAAACAAAGACTTCTTTTGAATTTAAAACCAATCTCTTCCTGCAGGGCAGCCCCACGGTGGAAAACTGAAGAAAACCCACTTCTATATTAATGGCAGTGGGATACAAAAAAATACTCCCCCATTCCATCCTTTGGGCTTTTATGCCAAGCTACAGGGAGTCTTGTATTGCAGACCTGCTGGCTTCTGGCACTGATCATTTCATTTGGTGGGGTTTTGTGAGAAGTTTCTTTAGCTTTCCCTTTGTGTTTTTCTTAGGTTTATTTTGAATCTCTGTTCTCTCTATTGTTATCTTTGCAGCGGGATATTCTCCTTGTCTTAATAATTTGACGGCAGTGAAACAGTAGTGGAGTTTAGTAGGATTCAGATTTTTAAGAAGTGGTGGGATTTGTCAATAACAAATTCCACTGAAAAAAGCCCATAGTGTACTGTACTTCAGCAGAATGCCAGTCGAACAGATTCCTTCCCTGCAGGTGTACTTACTACCATCATTTCAGATCAGATGTAATGGAGCAGAAGCTATTAGTTTTCTTAAACAAGGAAGAGTATTTCTTCCTGTACCTTCAGTCAGTGCAAGGGGTAATACGTAAATTCAGCAGTTATATTAGCTGTGCACTTACAAAACATCCTTTTACCTGATTTGTCCAGAGACCTGCAATAATACTATAAAAACGTGCAAATTTACTTTTAGAGCCGAAGCTTTTGTTTTGAATTCGGTAGCTGAGATTCACGACCATTACATTTCCTTAAGATCACAGGTGTTTTGGTACCCGAGAGAAAATGACCATTTTTGTTTGCAGTAATTAAACTTACTAAAAATTCTGCTGTTCTTTAGAGGTGCGTTACCATTGGTCAATAATTGTGAGAACTCGTTTTAGAGCACCAAGTATCTGTGTGAAAATAATTGAAGGAACGAGTTTATCAGATCTTCTGCTTAAGCCACGTAAGGTCTGTAGTATGTGCTGTGTAGAGTTTGTAAAGTGTCCTGTCTGTTAATAGAACTACTGGGTGACCGGCCTCCGGTGGGTCCGTTGTTCAGAGGCTGCTGGCTTAGTGTGTACCAGTTGGGTATTTGGGCAAGAAGTGGTGCTTTTGTAACATGCATACTTTTGGGGTATGCAAATGAGATTTTTTGACATATGAGGGCTTATTTGAGTACAGAAGGAGTTATTTTAATTGGTAACAGAGTGATGACTGAAGTTACTAAAAGAAGAGTATTAGGTGGGTTTTATTATGAGTATTCCACTGTTTTTACATCATGCAAAATTCTATGAAGGAACATTTTAATGCTAATTTGTGGCCAGGAGCTACTCCTTGCAGTATTATCATAGGCCACTAGTTTTGTCTTCCTGTATCTTCCCCTTACAAAAACAGTTCCCATTTTGTGGCAGTTTCCCTCTTTTTGCTAACTTTCCAGTGCAGCTTCTTCAATCAACCAGGTGACTGTCAGTGGAGATCGGTATGAGGTCTTACGATCCTCACTGATATTTTAGTAGTGCTTTAGTGTTAGGTGGAAAAAATCACATGCAAGGACTCATCTTGCTGGCTGCTTCCCTTGTTGTGGGTTGTTGTCAGCAAGACCTAAGGACGGCCCTTTGTCACTTTCTTCATCGCATTTGGACACGACATAGGTAGAAAGGTATTTATCCTAGGTACTGATGTCAGAATCAGTGTCATGTATCGCTTACCAAAATTAGACACGGACAGTGAATCTTCCTCATTCTAGAAACTTGCTTTAGGTGTGTTCTATTCTTTTTGTTTTTTTCAAGTTCAACCTTACATCTTCTGTTTCCTGAGACTTTTTATTTTGTGTGTCATATACCTGGTAGGTCAAAAGAGTTGGTACTTCTTGGGCTCAGGCTGCTTGCTGGATATCAATTTTAACCTTATTTACAACATTTATTTGTATCGTGTCTCTTTTTTGTGTGACAGGGTGCCAAAGCATGTTTCCTCAGAGACATTCCCTTTTCTGCAATCTACTTTCCTGTTTATGCTCATAGTAAACTGATGCTTGCTGATGAAAATGGCCATGTGGGAGGGCTTAATCTCCTTATAGCTGGAGCCATTGCAGGTAATTTTGCAGAATGTTTTCTAGAAGTAATATTTTTTTTTTTCTTTTAGTGAGCAATATTTAATATTCATTCAGTAGCCCCGTATAAAGGAAGGGTACTGTACCATTGTATCTGATTTAATCTAAATTTGATCACTGTTATCCTTAGTGGGAGGCGATGTAATTTTGATGAGAGCTAATTACATTTGCATAATGTGGATAAACAGCGTAATGTAGCTCAGCAACTTGTAGTCAAATTTGATCTGTCTGTCTCAATGGGGTTTTACTTGTTACTGTGCTCTCAGAGTTGAAGGCTAATTTGAATCTTTGATGAACATAAAATGAGAGATCATAAGAGCTAAGAAGAAAATGACATATCTAGTTTTGGATTCCTGAGTAACTAGGAAACTTTGTTCAAATACAAGTGCTAAAAATAGGCCGTTAGTTTGTAAAGAAGCTTAAGATAAAGTATCATATTCTGAAATTGAAAATATTTCAACACTTCTCAAAAATGTTTAGTATAAAGAGAATATGCAGCTGTAATAAAAAGTTTTTTCTAAATGGCAAGTGGTATAAAAATACTAGATGCAGAAACTGTAGTGGTGGATATTTAAAAATGCAGATACTGATGGGCAGATTCTGCACTGCCAAGGATTAGATCAGTAGGATGAAAAACAGGTATCTATCTGCAGCCTCTCAATCGTGAACAATTCACTGTTGGAATCTGTGCAGTTTAGAAACATCATTGGGCTGAGCAGCCCTTTTGTTACTTGATACAGTCGTAAGAAATCACTATATATACACCAGGCATGAGCCATCTGTGTGTAAAGAGCAGTTTCCCATATTGGACTTGATAGAGAGTTTGGCTGCACCTGCACTTTGCCAGTTGGGATCTTACTCGTACCAGAGGGAAGGGAGAGAGCAGTTAGAAAACTAACTAATAAGAGATTTGTAGTCCCGTTTATTATCGAGTAATGCAGAGTTGCCAGAAATGGAAAACGATGCAGCTTACTATACTCATAGAAGCACATATAAATATTATTATTTAACTTGTATCTCATCTAAAGACTCACTGTTTGATTGCAAACGTCACAGCTTCTCTTTGTTTGTTATTAGTGTTTCTGGCTCACTCCTACTAAGCGATGAACCCTAATTAAAAATGAGCGTGTAAATCTTGTAGGCCTAGTCTTCTAACCTGTACGGGAATCTGCCTCTCTCAATGGCAAATCTGAAATTCCCAGCTGCTCGATCTGTTCCCGTTATGCATGCGCAGCAGGGAAGAATACTGAACGTAGTTGCCCGTAAAGGAAAATCGGCATATGGTTGCTATTAGTGCCTGCTCGTAGGCTTAACTACACTGCTCCTGTTTGCCTTTAAAACCTCCTGAATTGATCACAGCGACACTTTGTAGAGTATATGATCATCCATGCATGTCAGTGGCCTGTTACATTTTTAATTCGGTATCAACCACTTGTAAAGTTTAACAGAAGTCAAAATAATTGTCAAAATTTTAACTCAGAAGGTGGTTCCTTTTTTTTTTTTTAAGAGGATGAAATTTCTACCGTATTGCAAAGTATTCAGAAATATCTCAGATAACACAGTTGGATACTGTGGAGCACATTTCTGAAAACTTTCTCCTTTCCTTTGACTAGAAAGCTGAGAGTGGTGCCTTGGAAGTGGAGATTTGTTCTTCCATCACTGTTGGCTAATATCACGCTGTTGGTACTAAGCAGACTTGTAAAACACCTTCCTTGTCCTCAGTCTGTTTATGGCTTGCCTACTGAAGTAAGCAGCATCTATTCTCCTACACACCAGTCCAAACAGCAGAGCAGACCTATTGCTGTAGAGTAGGTGTTTTAAGTCGTGGTTTTATTAACACCTTTAACAAAATGGAAGTGTAGGATTCAAGTTCCCGCAGCAATCATCTCCATAATTTGCAAAATAGGTTGTAAAGTATTAGAACATACAGTAAGGTTGCACAACTGATTTTTGTCATGGATATCTCCTATACATGTGTAGCATGGGTGAATTGAAAAATGCCTCTTGCCTTTTTGAAACTAGTGTAATGACAGACTGCTAGAACATGTTGAGTGAAGTGCTGTTCAGTTTATTATTTTCTTCACTATGTTATAGCTTTTAAATTTAGAAGAAACTCAAACCAGTTATACCGAGCACAACCTTTATATTAGCACCACGTGTAAGAACTTGCATCTTTAGTAATGTCTGTGCCTCACAAAAAAAATATTTAAAGTTTGCCGTTGTATTTTTCAGTTAGAAGCGTTTCATCTGTTACAAGCTTCTTTGTGCAAATTAAATGTGGTTTTCTTCTAAAAGGTGTGCCTGCTGCTTCTCTGGTAACCCCTGCTGATGTCATCAAGACAAGACTGCAAGTGGCAGCTCGCGCTGGTCAGACAACATACAGTGGAGTTATTGACTGCTTTAGAAAGATTCTAAGGGAAGAAGGCCCTTCGGCTTTTTGGAAGGGAGCTGGAGGTGAGAAATGCACTCTGAATATTAAGGCTGACCCTGAATCTGCAAATTAGCACTTGCTTTGTTAAGGACTCAAATTATTTACAAGTATTTACAAGGTCCAAGTCTGAAAAATGTAACATCTTGCTAAAAACGTTTAGCTTCTCTCCTGAGAAATTATTTTCTTTGTAATATTTAACAGCTCGTGTGTTCAGATCGTCACCCCAGTTTGGCGTTACTCTGGTCACCTATGAACTTCTGCAGAGATGGCTTTATGTTGATTTTGGAGGCCTGTAAGTCAAATATTTACTGTTTAGCTTGCACAAAAGAAAAAAAAAAACCCACACTTTTTTTCATGCATGAGACCACTTAAACTTGGCATCTTTGCTTCAAATTGCAGTATCCATTCAATGCCCCCCATCCTTAGAAAAGTGAGAGAAACTTGCACGCTACTTCTAAACAGACAAGGAGATAAAGAGCCATTTCATATTTATTTTAATACATCACATAAAATTTGCATTTCTGTTGTAGCAAGATATTTTGTCCAATTTTTCCAGTGTCACTGGAAGTTAAAAGAATTTACAATTCTTATAGCTATCAGTAAAAGAGTCACTTTGATTTTAGCCTTGATTTCCCATTAACTAGTGGTCTGAACTCAACTCTCGTTAATTCACTTCTAGGGTAAGTAAGGTCAGCTTTAAAAGTCTTCCATCCTCAAACAAGAGCCTAAAGTATTTAGTCTAGATTACATAAAGTTACGCAGGCTTCAGAAGCCACTTTAAATACAGGCTGTTTTTTTCTTTTTCTTTCTTCCAACAGCAAACCTTCTGGATCAGAACCTACCCCCAAAACTCGAATTTCAGATCTTCCTCCTGTTAACCCTCAGCACATAGGTGGATACAGACTTGCTACAGCTACATTTTCTGGTATAGAACATAAATTTGGGTTGTATCTTCCAAAATTTCGATCTCCCGGCATCGCTTCAGCTCAACCAAAAGTTAGCAGCTGAATCCTGAAAAAGATGTTTCAACCTAACAGTGGAAAGAATTCACCAGTAGTACTGTATTTTATTTTATTTTTTTCCAGTGAGCTGCATGTTGTTCTAGCTGAACTGAGCTTGCAAATCTAATTACTTCTTTCTAATATTATTACATACCTGCAGTTATTTGTTCATTTGCACACAAGGAACTGATTGAAGGTGTGGTTCTATGCCTTGTTTTAACCAGTGGCATGAATCTGTAGCCTAAACTTTGCCTTGCACAGATTGCATTTAATGTTACTGTACATATTGTACATCTTTGTACAGAGACATAACGGCATCTATACACGTACATTTATATAATGGGTATTGCAGTTCAAAATAGTTTGAAATGTACAGAATGTTTTGAAGGCGTTTTGTTAACAATCGTGACAATAAAATATTTCAAAACACCCAAGTCAGTTCACTTCTTTGTGTCTACAGAAAAGTTGTCCTATGCAATTTTATATATATTTTTTTTTCCTTCCACAGATTAAAAGGTAAAGATTAGATGCACCCATTTAACGAATGTACAGTACAGGACACAGCCTCTGAAGGAATCCACTTCCCTGCTAGTTACAGCAAAGGTATTCAAATGCAATGTGCTGGCTTCTAAGCGTAAGAGAACAGTGATTAGATGAGCACATGCAATATTTTATTTGGCAGCACAGCTTCCTAACAAGGAATCCTCTCAATATACAGAGTACTACTAAATGTGTAATAGATCTTACCTCTGTGGTAGCACCTCTAAAACACAACCAGATATTGTTACCAGTTATTATTCAAGGATTTTTACAGGATTTATTACCCGGAGTGCCTTTTTTTTTTCCTGCAGAATGGAAAACTTCTATAAAGAAAAAATTGATGGTATTCTGATTAAAAGAGAGACACAAAAAACCACAACCCAAAGCAGGAAAAATACTATTTCTATGTTCCTTTTTATATGCAAACCTAATTGTTTAGCCTTCCAGTTGAATGGAATGCTAAGGAAAAGAGAAAGGAAAAGGTTAAGCTAGTTCTGACTTGATGTCTGCCAAAAGTTTATCTGGTGTAATTTTTAAATGCAAAAATGTCAGAGGAAATAGGGGAGTCCACATTTCTACAGTCCTAGAGGAGAAGTAGTTGCACTACCCCTGCAGCCAGAGAAGAGGGTTTCCAGCCTTGCTTCCTTAAATATGACAGCATGCCACTTTGTCTTACATGTTTCTTTCAGGGTTAAACATACTGGAGTACAGGGTATCCCAGGGGTATATGATTTGAGAGTCTGTTATTTTCTTGCCCAGGTGACAGCAGGCCCAGGATCAAGACTTAGTCAGCTCAGGAAGAAATGGCTTCTTAAAAACTGAACACTACAAAAACCACAGACAAGCCCTCCTTCAGTTCTAGCCTCTAAGCAAGATCCTAAATCTTTTGGTGCTGAATAATACTTAAGTGAGCTAGAGGTTAAAATACACTACTCTGCAACAGGCATATATATACATATATATGTGTGTATATATATATAGCCCCATTAGAAAGCTTCTTGTCTGTATAAGTTTTTTTAACTCACTTGAAGAATTACCTGTTCTGTGCAGTTTTTAAGAGCAGGCTTCCCAGGAACTCTCTCCCATATCTACGTATTTTATTCTGCACTTTTCTAAACAGATAGAAAAATGGTAGGTACCCACTGGCATTTAATCTTAGTCACAGCTTGTTGACGGACCTGATCAAGACCTTAGGAGACCTGGCAATGCAAGACAGCATTTCTATTTCTTACAGCTCCAAAACTGGACAGTGTGGCTCCCAGGACGATCATTTACAGTATCCAGCATCTCTATTGGTCTCAGTGTTGCAGGTACGGATTTTAGAACATTTTTAATCTGTACTCAGCTATTTTGTGAGGGAGGAATGAATACGGAATAGTTTTGTTGAAAGTTATTAAAAGGTTGTAATTATTAAAACTCATACCATATATGTTTATGCCACAATCCATTGAAAAAAAAGCCTTCTCTACTAGATTGCTGAAAATAGAAGTCTGAAGGTAATGCATTATTAAATGAGAAGTAACAATTATAGTAAAAAAAAATCCAAGCAAAACCACCGTAAAATAGCGTGAGACAAGAGAACATTCTGCTCATTAAGAATTCTTGTTCCCAAAGGCTAGAAATGATCACATGTGCCTGTTCACATGTTTCTCAACTGCTGCCAGAGAGCTGCAGTCGTAAGGTTGAGGAAGATACACAAGGTAAACGTCAAACTGAACAGCATGACTTTGCATTGAAGGGGGAGGACAGGGGGACAGGGACACTTTTGACAATTCAACACCAGTTGAAGCCTAAATAAATTTCTCTTTCAAACTTACTGAAAGAGAGAGCCTCCTGAAAACAGACCTGCTGTTACTGCTGTCTGTGTCTGAGCTGCTCATAACAGAACTGAGACAATGAGAAATGGAAAAAACCCCAAACCTTAAAACACAAACAATGTAGAAACAAAAATACTCGTGTACATAAAGCCGATTAAGGCATATAAACCTATTTCCTACTTTTAAGATTGTAGCAGGTTAAGGATACCAGAAGCAACCTAGAGTCCCAGTTTAAAGACATCGATACTGGTTTAGTGCCTAATTAGTACGTCATAATATTGACTAAAACAAAACCCCTCCAAAACAACAGAACCTCTGCCCAAACAAAACCAGTCTTGATGGGAAACTTTATAGTGTCTTAAGAAAGATGTACTCAAAAAAAAATAATAAGAGAAATCTCAACCCTTCTGTTTCAAGTTTGAAAGGTTTTGTTTCAATAAAAATGTTAAAAAGCAGTGAAAACATCTTTATTAACTTAATACAGAAAAATAGTAGCAAGTCTGTAGTTAACAGACTGCAAACCATTATGCTATAGAAGAATTAGTAAAAATCTAGTTCCTTATCCTTTGAAAAAGTTTGACAGTAGTAGCCTTTTTGCTTTTAGTTGATTGCCGTGGTAAGAAGTAGAGAAAACAACTCTGATGTGTGTAGTAAAATGAAAGCAGGAGCTCCCAGGAACTGTCTGCTCTCAAACTAATGAAGGGACACAGATTAGGGGCCAGGGCAGCTGACAAGTGCTCATACAATATTTATTTGTGAATCAGTTTCACTTTTTAATGCACCAATTCAAACATAAGAACTTGGTATTAAATATGTATTTCATTAGTTCAGGTCCAATTACCAAATAAGTTTGTAACTACAGATGATTTTTTTTTAATTCACATATATTACCCACTACCGGAGCCTGAGGCTTATCTCTATATAAACAATAAACTTACTTGGAACATACACATGCATATCCATGGGTAATTGGAAGAGTTCAAATTAAAGAATCTGCAGAGCTTTACTACCTAATGAAGGTTAGCCTGTGTAATATAGAAAGTTTAGTTTAGAAACAGAACTTTTACTTTTCAGAAATAGATACTGTTACAAAGTGGAAATTTCAGAAGCCCAATAGCAAATTTACACCAGGTTGTTAGTGTTTCAGCAAAAGAAGTTCCTTGCAAAGTCAGTTAACTGTATTAAAAGTTACACAAATCCAATAATGTGCTTGTAATTTATATATAAAAATCAACAATGCAAGATCTGACTTTCAGCGATCTTAATACATTTTTTCAAGTCCATAGTTGATGCCATTTATTTATGCCTCTCAAGCTATTATTTCAACTGACACATGCTTGCAACTTAAGGTTTGCAGCAAATCTTTCACGAGTCTACTACTGTTGCTGATTTTTAAAGATCTAAGCCGGTATGCGGGTTGCAGCTTCCTCTTCTGCGTCCGCTCTGTTTGCATTTATCTCGGCCAGCGTTCGACCAAATCGAGTCCACTCGTCGCTGCGAGGAACGGCAATTTGCTGTTGACAAAGAGAAGGTTAAAAATGTACTGATGAATAAAAACGGAACATGCTGAACAGAGGAGTGCTTTAGTCATGTTCAGAAGAGGTTCCAATCGAATGGTTTACCTTTAGCTAGTGTAACTTTTAAAATAGACCCAACATCAAAAGCTCTAACAAAAGCAGCAGAATTTGAGAACTCCATATTTAAATATGTATTGGTACTATTACAATATCCTCACCCAATCAATCAGTTATGTGCTACTGCAATACACATACTTGCAACAGCAACAGCTTCCCTCTAAGTACAAAGTCAGGGCTGCTACACTGCAGATTCTTTTGTTTGGTACTTCTCAAGCAATGGCCAGAATTCACACACGCCACAGTTAGTTACAAAGATGATAAAATCTCTACAAACAAGTCTTACTTCACCAGCCTTACACTCAAGTTTTTACTTTTTGATTGGCTGCCAGATAACCTACTAAAAATTATGGTAGAATACCTGAAACAGATTCAAAAGGAAACATTAATTCGAAAATAAAAATGAAGCCTTCTTTCTCAAATCACAGGGGAAAAAGTTAAAAGCAAGTTGCTATAGAAGAGTAAAAGTCAAAGAAACCCAAGTGTTCTGTAATGTGCTTTGTACAGAACACCGCGTACGTACCTCTCCCACGTCATATATGACTATTTGTCCCTCTGAATCCCCTACAGCGATCTCTCTCCCAGAGTGCGTCCATCTCACACGGTTCAGAGCAGGATTGCCCTCCACGCTAATGCTTGCAGTTGGCACCTGTATCCATTTAAAACACAGTGCTAAGAATATATGAGGATTCCATAAGATGCAGGTTACAGAACACACCTAGTCCCTCAGTCTTCTATCAAAAGAAGCGCCCAGCATTTTGACCGATGCAAAGTACGTAGATCTCGAGGGCTCTCAGCAGCCTTAAGATGCCACCAGTGACATGACCAAAAGAACACATCTTCTGTCCCCTGGCCAAAGTGCAAACATCCTCTATCAAGAAGCACATCTGCATTCTTGTCGTGAGACGGGAGGCACAGACATCCCTTCAGTCAGACAGCAAGGAGGAGCCCTGGGATCTCGAGAAAGATTATGGCAGACGACGGACGAAATCAGCTGCTTTGGCAGGTCAAATCCTGTCAATAAAGCTAGAACCGGCTAATCCCAATTTGAAGGCATAGGCTGGCAGATGTTCCTACAGAACTGCTCCTTCTTCTATATGCAGTTTTAAGAAGGTGAAATTTAAGTACTGAGTATCTGTCAGGTTTTCCCTCTCACCTACCTCCAACAAGTTGAAATGTCAGAAAAGATTTACACTATAATTAAGTTTATAACTCCCACCAGAAAACCCAAACATTCAATTCTCTAAGTTTAGAAACAAATTACAATTTCCCTGCGGTATTACTATGGCAATAATAACACGGCAACAGGAACAACGGCGGTGTGCGGGTAACAGGTTTGTTCACACTGTTAAGCTATAGGCTGCCAAGGCCATATTGGAGGAGGTCTATAATCACTTTCACAACATGGATCAGTGTTACTGACAGATGTTTTGCACTTTTGCGAGAGGTAAAACAATTTAATTACCAGCGAGTCACGTGGGTTACAACCCTGTAATCAAACAATGATATCTATTACGTAAAAATATTCTGTAGTTCCAGCAATTTAAGAACAGCAACAAAAAAACACCAAGCCGAAATGCTGTGGCAAACTCTTGACATTCTCCCCACCCCTGAAGTGTGGAAACACTTTTTCCAGCTACATTTGACAGTCAGCTTGACTGCCTCACCTCAGTGTCATTGTTGAGATTCCACAGGTCGAGCCGGCCCATCCCATCCACGCAGGCAAACAAGGCAGGGTGAGTTGGAGACCACATCACATCATAAACATAATCTGAGTTGTCTTCAAAGGAGTAGAGAGGTTTGTTATTCTGAAAAAAAAGCAAAACATAATGCAATAGCCAAACTCTGCACTTCAAAATTATAAAGCTAACAGGTAAAGCAAAATAAAGAGCTTCTCAACAACATTTATCAGCAATAACCAAGAGGTGATTAATACTTCAACTTACTTTAAAAAAAATGCCTCTGCAAAAAGAAGCCAACCAATGAATGCTATTACTAAAGGGATGCTTTCTGAAGCATGCAGCCTTTTTGCTGGCTGCAGGCCGATATTGTAAGAGATCGTAAATTTAATACATTAAGAATCTTGTAAAACAAGCCAAAGATAATTCAGTGACAGCACTTCAGACTCTTACTGGGAGATTCTAACTCTACTTTCTCTGCTTTGCATTCCTCAGAGCAACAAACTAACAGCAGAAGAGGTAATTCTGGCAACAGGGATGACAGACACTTCAATTGTGAGCCTCACAGAGTTTAACTGACAGCAGTTTTGGTGCTGTCCCTTAGTCCTCCACAAAATTGTAGCAAAACATTTGCCGTATGCATAATACGAAGTAACTGCTTTTACAGCATGATTATCATGTAATTGTTGTTGATAACGAAGGGCCAAAGGATGAACAGAATGGATCAGAAATATACAAATGATGTACAGTCTGAGAGCAAAGCTTTATGCTGTTAACTACAGTTCTGTTCATCAGCTGTCTCATCTTTGCAGGACAGTGACTAGGAACCTAAAGAGCTTCACACGATTTGACTTCAGTTTATTGAAGTTCCTTGCGTTATAGCACCATCTTGTGTCAAGGACTATGAAGAAAACTACTGAACTATCTATTTTAAAGTTACCTTAGTTGTCCAAAGCTTTACTGTCCAGTCAAAAGAAGAGGTGACAAAAAGATGTGAGAAGTCTACAGGTCCAACTGCTGCATGGCAGTTGATACCTGTGATTGGTCCCTGGTGTCCTTCAAACATCTCACTGATCCCAGCTTTGCTGTTTTAGAATATACAACCAAGGTTAATTTATCTGGAAACCATGCATCTGCAGACAGAGATAGCACTGAAATGCAATTTAGATATAGTCACAAAGCAGATTTTGCTGCTTTGTACAGATGTTACCCCACTGCAAAAGGCTTCAGCACAACAGGATCATGGAAGACCAGGCTTGAATATGGACCTTATCTTCAACATCTATTTTCTGCTAACCTTAAGTGCCAAAATATACCACAGGGAGACGAGACTCACTCAGCAGGTACCAGCCCACGCATTTAACTACATTGTTCTCCAAGCAATAGCTAAAACTTCCATTAATAAAAAGAACAAAAATTCACTCCTTGGGAAAGAGCGTGAAACTCCCCACGGACTTAAGAGAAGTTGCACGTACCTTATGGACACAAGGTTCAGACATAAACCAGTAACAATATATCCCTAACAGCCTCCTATCAGAAGCGATGGAAAAGAAGGGGGGAACAGATGGGAAGGATGTTACACAAAAGCGATACAATTTGGGGTATTTTAGAACCAAAAAGCTGTGCAGCGAGGGTGATGTGTATTTGAGATGAAACCTGGACACTCAATTATATTTAAGAAAGCAATTGATAAGATACAGGCAGACAATTTCAAAATAGATTGAACAGCAGGAGCACAGCCAGCCAATTGAAGATTTGTGCGTGATGTTACTGTACAATTATCTACAGAACCAATACAAAGTTTGGAATGTTCTGCTACAATTCAAATGAATAAACCCGCTGTGACCTACGCCGCCCTCATCAACACAACTCCTAGTCACTGAAGGCAGCGTAGTGCCAACTCAATATTCCGGATTCTTCTGGTTTTTCCTGAGTAAGAGCTTCATTAAAAGAGCGCACTGGAATTCCTACACAGCTACGCTGAACTCCTTCAAACGCAGGAGTAAATATGCACCATAAATAATTTTAGGAGTGTAAAGAATGCCGGGACTCATCCTTTAATTATTCAAAGGAAATCAAAATGAAGTTTCCGTTCACCTGCCATGACGACACGCGGTGTACACCGAGCCTTCTTCACTGCCGACAACAAAGTTGTTGACATCTCCAATAGGGAAGGACATGCAGGTAACAGCCACAGCCTTGGACTGTTTGTGAACCAGCTCCATGCTATCCTGTAGTGAAAATATTAGCCACTTACTTCAAAAGAAATTGAAATACTAACATCTATAAAGTCACTTAGATTTCTCAACAGGAGTTGTTTTTGGTTTTATTTTGTTTTTTGTTTGTTTTTTTTCTTGGTTTTTTTTTTTTTAAATTTTGCTTGTCCAGGATTGAGTAGGAATAAAAAAAGTTATTTCTTCTTAAAATTGTGTTCACCGCTAACACAAGTGCAACAAAAATATACAAAAGGATCAACAGACAGTATTTGATTCCGCAGGTGAGGAGATGTTTTATCAAATACTTATCAAGATAACCTTAAGTATAATTCTGAGTGTTGGGAAAATGTTTATTAATGCTTTTTAGATTCACTAAGTTTTGGGTGGTTTTTTGTTTGTTTGTTTTGTTTTTAATATTCATCTGGAATAGATACTATATATATATATGCAAAGTTATCTTACCTGTGGCTGGGAAAGCATGTCCAGACTCCAAGAACATATTTTCCCATCAGTTGAGATACTAATCAAATTATGAGCATTCTGGGTCCCAACAACATTTACACAGTACACTGGATGCTAAGAAATATAAAATACTATCAGAAAAAGGAATTTTCAAGCAACAACCAATTCTGGTATAATTAATATACAGTAAAATAGACAAGTTCACCATTTAACAAAGCATAAAAGATTGATCACAGTAGGGTACAAAGAATACTCCCCTAATAAAACCAACACTTGTTTTCTGACACCTGGATTTTTACAAATAGCCTGGTTCTTCGGGGATAACATTGGCAAAACACGGACATAAACACTGAAGCATTATCAATCAATCAAGCACACTGACCGGAGTTTCCTAGAGGTTAAATACATCTCAACAAGGAACAGTCCTGGAAGATATTTCAACCCCTACCGTGTGAGCAGCAGCTGAAAGCGGAGTTCTCTGCACTGGGGTTCTCTTATTGCTGCGGTTGTCCCATAGCACTATTTGGCCTGAGTACGTGCCACCAACCACCAGATTGGGATGAAATTTTGCAAACGTAGCTGACATCACTGCTGACTGAAAGGCAAAACATGAACAACAAAATACACAAAAAAACCCCCAATGTTGCTCGGTGATGCTGTAGCTGAAACTAAAGAAAATGGGACTAAACACTGGAGTAAGTTTTTTACCTAGATTTATTTGATATGCTATTTCACTGCCAAATTACTTAAGGATTCACAAACTCTTTGTGAACCCCCCCATCAGTCTTTTAGCTTTAATTTGTATTCATAAAATGAAGTTTTCCTCCTCTGTTCTTTCCTATGCATACATTTCTATTCCTCCTAGCATAGCTTGTTAGCAAGGGAAGGCCCAGTAATGCACAAAATTTTAACAGTGTTTTGCCACATTCTGTGGTCATTTTCTTAGAGAATGCACAGCTCTGTTTTGATACAATGAAGTTATTTTTGCAATCTGGGCTTTGACAGTGATTTGAACAAGAGATTAAATTTTGATTCAGCTATGTAATTTTTCAGAATTACGGCATTTTGAAATTAAAGCAGCTATGCAAGGCTTAGCATAATGGAAGATATTTGCATGTTTTTATCTTTCAGAAAAGTATTAGAAAACATCCATCTGCCTTTTTCTTGACACATATGTTTCTAATTTTCATCCTTGCATCATTTCCTCAGGCCATCTTCATTTTATTCAGTAAACTAAGATCGAGGAGTATACAATCCCACTCAATCCCTTTACATACAAACCTTCTTTGCGGTTCAACCACTACACAAGAAAGGGGTTTTTTTGTTTTTAAATAAATTAAGGAAATGAGTTCTCAAGACTGCATTCTGAATTATGTCAGATACTCTGAAACAGAATGATGTCTCAACTGAAATCTCTAGCTATCAACATCTGTTTGCAAATACGTGTGGTTAAAATGAATGCCAGCCCAATGAAATCATTATGTTGACAAGCATAAGGAAGGTACTTGTCCAAGTTCATCAACATAGAGATCTTTAGCCTCCCGAGACAGAATCCTACCTGGCAGTGAAAGACGTATTCTGGGGTAGTTTTCTTGTACTTCATATTCCATACAAGGGCCACTCCATCAGGCTCATGAGGTGCATCCTCATTGTTGTTGTAAGAGGCTACAAGTAATTCTGGGTACTGTCCAGTAAGGGAAATAGAGATTCAGGGTGAGATGAGTAGCTAACGGTCCAGACAATCCTAGAATCTTTGTTTTCTTTTGGCAAAACTGGGTAAAAAAAATACAGAACAACCCACCAAAACCCAAAAGCCACCTTACACTATATATACACGTGAGAAACTGTCAGCTTCAAATTTAGCTCCTAAAACAGCACCAACATATACAGCAGAGTCCTGTCATGTCATCCATCATAACTTGCTTTTAAGTGTAAGAACCAGTACTTTTAAGGGAGCTTTTTGTAGTGACGCCAACGGTTACGCCTACAAAGTAGTCCAGAAACCAGAAACAAGTAAGCCAAAGATCTTCTTCATAATACCAACTTTTTGCTACTTTTCTCAAAAGATTAACAGCTCTGTTCATATTTTACAAACTATAGAGCATGTAAGGAACACGTTTAAAAATACAGCCTGTAGCAATTGTACTTACAGAATGGCTGGGCACCTAGAACTAGAAGAATTTACAAAGGTAACTGTTTAATATAAGGATTACTTTTTACCTGAGATGACCAGTCCAAGCAACTGACAACACGATGCTTTGACCAACGTTCATCAAAAAATTGCCTATTTAAGGACAGTTTTGCTCCTGCTTGAATCTCTCTACAACGGGAATTAGCAGATATTAATCTCAGATCACTTTTTCAATTACCAGTACTGCACATTCACAGGGAAACATTCAACATTCACATTACCCTTCTTTGTCTTCTAAGTCTCTTCCACTGTAGTCAAAGAAAATGTTGATTTGCTCAGAAAGGGCTCTTTCGACAATCCTTGTGGAGTGGTCAAAGAAACTTAAAAACTCTTCAGAATGCAAAATTTGCTGTTTTTCCTCTTCCGTAAGTTCATGGGGGGCAGCTGGAAAAGAATCATACAAACATTCTCTGGACTGTACACTTTCACCAATTCTTTTCAAGGAAGAAAACTGGAGTTAATATTTATCATGACACTGGAAAATCTGTTTCCTAACGTCCACGGATTTTAAATACATTTTTACATTGTCTATTTTGCTAGCTGATATTGTTAAAAATGTAAATCAAGTTAACTTCAGCTTAATGGAAAGAAAACAAATTCAAAATTTCTTGATGCTTTTCTTTACAGAACATTCAGAATGTGTTGAGGCAAACTGTACCTTCTTCCTCCTCCTCTTTCTTTAAGGTTTTTTCTTCTTCAGGTTCAACTAACGGTTTTGGTGCAACCACATCGTCTTCATCTTCCTCATCTAAGGAGAAACGTTATGGTGAGAAAGACCGTCAATGTTTTTGAAGAGGCACAGTAACATTCCATACGAATCTCAAATAAGCTGATGTAAACTGGTACCATTTAGCTTAAAATTGTTATATTTGTAAAATGCAGTCCCTGGGATAACACCATCTCAAATGAGAAGATCAGTGGAACACTGTCTACACCTAGATTTTAGTTGCACTAAATTATGTAGTTGTATAAACTGAAGTAAGACACAAGGAATTACAGACAATCCAAAGTGGAAATCTCTCTTACAAGCACTTAGGATTCCACACAAAACCATGTGGTGGATGCATGTTCTGTGGAACATACTGACACATTAATGCCGCAGAATAAAGAAAAATCAAATGTCTAAAATAGTCTACAGAGCAGCTGCTTACTTGTGATCTCAAACCATCAGAGTCTAATGGGTCTTCACATGGCATGAAGATGGCTTGCATTAGCTTTCAGGTTGCTATTCTGAGAGGCAAATTTTGCTAAAGATAATAGCAGGGAGATTACATTTTTTTTTCTGTCATTCCAAATGCAAGTCTCATTATCTGTATCATGTTTGGCAATGAGAACTTTACAGCAAAATGTGTTTTCCCTAATTGCAATGAATAACATAAAATGTTAATGTTCAGGAACACTGACAAGGTTTACAGCACTTTCTGTGTTTCTACATTTTAGTCTTTGAATACTGTAAACCAGAAAATAACTTTAAATTACTTAGTGTTGTGGAATACGCATTTCCTGGCTTTTCTTCATTCACATTCTAGAATAAGCTTCTGAAAAGACTATTTTTATTGGTTAAACAAACAGCCATGTCACCTGTTTATAAGAGAATGGCAGCAGGAATCTGCTGTATGCCTCATATCACAAGTAATGAGACAGTATTCAACAGGGACCAGCCTTGTTTGTTGCAGTCAACTCCTCCCTGACCCACGTTCAAAGTTACCTAACAAAAAAAGTAAGAAAAAAATAATAAAAAAAAAATCCACATGCACGCACACTGGAAAAAAAGAAAAGGAAAAAAAAAGGCTGGTCAAGGGATGGGAACCAGCTGCCGAGCCATGGTCCCAGCAGCCAGGCCAGCTGACTAGATAGCAACAACCAGATGGTACTGCTAGGATTGTCTCTCTGCTAGGAGGTGGCAATGGGATGGCACAACATTTTTCTGCCTGACTGCTTCCAATCATGTCTTTCCCCAATGGCAAGCCTGTGCAATTACCAGCACTCCAGGAGGTCTCCAGACAAGCCTTTACCCTGCAAACAAAATACAGCTTGTAGGCCATACCAGCTGCCAAACCACACACATAGTGATAGGTTTAAAGAGGTCTGAAAATCTTTCTAACTCCATAGTATAGGCAATAAAAATATAACTGTACCTGCAGGAAAGAAAGCTTTAAATGACACTGTATAATGCACACAATAATACAAACTCCAACTTAATCAAAATGATAATGACGTATGCCAATCCTACATTACTTGAAATTGAGCGATTTTTACGTTCTGACAAGTTTACAGAACTAGGATAAATGGCATGAATGATTTCAATATATGCTCATACTTTTGAACCAAATGGTGAAGGTTAAAATCTTTCCTTTCAAGGGCCTCAATCAGCCACAAAGGAAAACAGTAATCACTGTCTTTTCAGCCAGCCCAACCGCATTTGTCAGCCCTTTCTCCGTCAATGCAGCCAGAGCAATCAACCTGCCAAACATTCAGAATGGAAAAACAATCTGAAAATACAGGGTATAATGCACCTGCCAGTGAAAATGGCCATTTCAAGAAAAGCTAGTGATCTCAGTGACCCTGCTGAGGAGGCGGTGGTGCAAAGGGGAAAGAACGCGTAAAAGAATTCTTAGTGATCTCCACTCTCTTGCACATTGACACTTCCTTACAAAGCATGCCAATTACAGCTTTTGTGCTACTTAAAAAAAAATGAAAGCTTTTTTGGGCAAAATAATCACGCAGAGAAACAGAAAGACACCGCTCCTTTTCAGATGGATTCGCGCGTACGGCGGACTAGTAATCTGAAAACTGTATAACCTGGGGCAATTGGAAAGAATGGGATTCTTCACATCAAATCGTTAGAGGTGTGAACGCTGATTAATTAAAAAAAAT
This sequence comes from Baryphthengus martii, assembly GCA_013396935.1. Lineage (NCBI taxonomy): Eukaryota > Metazoa > Chordata > Aves > Coraciiformes > Momotidae > Baryphthengus > Baryphthengus martii. Next base: position 176,456 of record VWZK01021167.1, on the reverse strand, counting down.
GTAATACAAGTTAACACACGTGATTTTGAGAGTAACAAATACAAGACCCCACGTTCACATTACAGCCACTTGGATAAAAATCGCCCCTCTTGTTCGCCCTGCCAATCAATCTCGCAGATTTAAATGATGCCTTCAAATTTAGAAATTTGGTTTTGGGTCACCCTGGATACATTATTCTTGCTTTGAAAGTCCCAAATTAGAAATTTCAGCCCAACCCCCCATTAGTCATACTACACTGATTCTAAGTACCATTTTCAGTGACAGGAGTCAAATTCTTGTCAAATGCAGATGGTCAACCCCTTAGTGCTAAGTGACCTTCTAATCTACATATTTTATTCAAAAGATCATATAGTTGATTGCTCCTGCCTTTTAATGTTTGAAACATAAATGGCATATATTATACAGAGCTCTAAATTCCTTCATAGTACTTTCATTGCATGTAGCCAGCTGATATTACTGCATTTAAATGCAGGATACAGCACTTATTTTAATATTCTCAACATATCAGACTTGAAATTGAACATGTCATCTCACTGTGATTTATCTGTAACTACATAAGTCTAAAACCTTCTCTCTAAAGAAAAGTCATATGCAAACTTTCTCATTAAGGGATCTGAAGGAAAAAAAAAGCACAACAGAAACAACACAAACAAACAAAAAAAAACCCCTTCCACATGTACAAATTCTTAACCTTATTATCCCAAACTAGGATGCTTTCTTATCCAAAATTAGGATGCTTTCTTACAGAAGTTTACATCGAAAAAGCAGCATGAAGCTCTTGGACAACAGAAGAGGTAAGAAATTTGTTTTAATTATTTCTGCTGTCTCTCCTTTGCTTTGAGGTTATTTAATAACAGGCCAGGTACTGTATTTGTGAGGAATCGGCATAGCAACAATACATTTACCCAGCAAATACTGAAAAATCGGACATGGTATTTCTGAAAGAGTTGTGTACTGCATTTATTTGAAGTCTGCTACATAAATTTGGAAACCTTAAAGGCACTGTTTAACTTCAGCCCCTACACCTACCTGAAGGGGAGCTGTAGTCAGGTGGGGGTCGGGCTCTTCTCCCCGGCAACTAGTGACAGGACGAGAGGGCACGGCCTGAAGCTGCCCCAGGGGAAGTTTAGGTTGGATCTTAGGAAGCTCTTCCTCACGGAAAGGGTGATTAAACACTGGAATGGACTGCCCAGGGAGGTGGAGTTGCCATCCCTGGAGGTGTTTAAGCTTGGACGTGGCACTTAGTGCCATGGTCTAGTTGATGTTGTGGTAGTCCAGAAACAAGTAAGCCAAAGATTTTCGTCATAATACCAACTTTCTGCTACTTTTCTCAAAACATAGGTCATAGGCTAGACCTCTGAGATCATCAAGTCCATTCCAGCCTCAATAATTCTGTGATTCTGTTATTAATTTTTGACTGCACCTACTGGCATTTTATGCCACTTCAATTGTCAGTATACCAAAATACATTTTTGCATTTAAAAAAAAGAAAAAAGGCTGCTAAGACTTAGGAAAGTCATAGGGCCATGAAAAGGAAATGAGATCTGTCTCATCACCATTTTGATGAATATTCATTATAATATGCTAAGGGATTAACTCCGTGTTATTTCTGACAGGCAAACAGAGGATCTAAGGTTACAAATTGAGCAATAAGGATTACATAAAAATAGCAGCTACTTTAACAGAATCAAATTTATTGTCAATAAACGCTAAACACAGGCTTAATGAACCACTGGATTTTTACTTGGATTTAACATCACAATTGTGATGTATTTTGGCAAGACAGAAAAGCAGTGCTGTAAATTAGGCAGCACCTACCAATAGCACTAGAGAGTGAAGTTCCAGTTGTCTGAGTAATCTGTTGCTACAGAGTAGGTTAATCAAAGTTAAATCATCTGTGAAATGAATGGCTTTTGTTAAGCTGAATGTCTTCATATCAAGTTTTCCCATCTATATTGCACTGTACATTTAAAGCATGTACAGAATAACACAAATATAAAAGGGTCTATTATTTCCTTTTAAGCTATTAAAATGAAAAATGCTACATACGCTCTAACAACATCCAAGAAGCCAATTCTACACACCAAATTATTACTACCCTGCTTAAGTCAGAATTAAAAGGACAAAAACGCTTAATATTTTCATTCTGTGTCTTGGAGACTTTACCAGACTATAATACCTCAAAGAGTGGAGCCAACGCTAAATGTCTGCATTTAGTTGTGATTGCACATGCACGATATTGTACAGCAGCACTAAACAACAAGTAACCTGATAGCCCAGGAAAACCCTTAATTTTGACAGCCAAGCAGAATCCTATTCCCCTGCATGTCTATTTTTCTTTGGATTAACTCCTTCAAGGACTCCTAACATGTATTTATTGGGCATATTGGTGAATAATTTTTTTTCCGTGCAAATTTGAACAGTATGTCAGCAAATCACAAAGGAAGAGATCAAACAGCATAGTAGAGAGCAGTGCAGCAAAAAGGACAGATAAGAAAAAGCCCAAACATTTAGCACCAATGATTACAATACTCCATGTGATGGCCAGTGTGGAGCCTGCAGAACACTCAGACATATACCAAAGTGCACGCAGGAACTGCATCTCTGTTGCTGAAACTGCTGCTGCTAGAAAGAAAAATGGGTTTGTGAAGAGAACAAATTTCAAATGTGTTTTCAGAGAGTAGATCTGAAAATCTGCTGCTTGGAAGAGCGTGCCAGCCAGAAGCCAAACAGCAGACCTAATAACCAGGTGACCACGCTAACTAAAGAAAACACGTCCACAAAAACTGGATGAGAGAAGCAGGCGGCAGTGTTACACCCAGTATCTTGGGAAGTGAGAAACTGATTTAGACAGTAGAAAAGGGGATGGCAGAACAAGAATGCTGGGGAAGGGAGTAGCCCAAACATAAGATGTTCGTGTTATGATGTGGACAAAAGTTGCTAGTGTAGTAATAATGTAGACATCTGGATGCTTGGGCTTATTAGTTACAAAGGAAGGGAGAACAGCACCGAGTACAGCACAAGACTTCTCAAGATAAAATGAATGTATTTGGTCCCTAAGCAAAAAAAAAAGTGACCATCAATGCTGTATCACAGGATGACAAAACCAAATAGGAACACAAGATGACAAGAGATGAAGGGGAAAAGAAACAGAAGAGGTGTATTGTCTCTGCTGTATTCCTTAGATCAATGAACCATTTCATTTAATTTCTTTTACAAAATACATACAGCTGCTACAGAAACAGTAGGGTTAGAAGACTAAGCCTTGAAAATTCTGGAGAGAAAAAAAAAACCCAACAAGAACATGAAGAAAAAAAAGTAGTACTGAAGACAGACATGTGTTAGTATTTTCATCAAAGCAAGAAGTTTGAGAGCACCAAGACTGCCACCTCAAGACCATTTCTTAAAGTGTTTCTCTTCTCTGTCCTTAGTCACTTGCTTGTATATATGGGACCCTGAAGAAAGAGCAGCTCTGGGTTGCAGCCATTACAGAAAAGGCCCATAAAACAAGTATTGGAGATTTACTTTCTAAGCCTACTTTGGATGTGGACATCTTCCTGTAAGAACGTGAAACATGTTTATTAAGCTCAACTAATAAGGATATGCAATATTCTGTACTGTTCAGAATACAGTAAATGACTTAGTCTGACAAAATACTTTGTCCTCTAAAGATCACTCAATCTCCAATCAGAGTGAAACTGATTTCTAGGAAAGATCCTGAATTTATTATTTCACAGTATAGTAAAAAGAATCAATCTTCCTTAAACAAGGCAGATTCTCAAATACTTCACGGTCATAATAAATCAACGTTAGCACTACAATAAAATATTGGAAGTTACGAGAACTGTCAGCACACTAAAGGCCTCCATCTCCTAAGGAAGCTGTCACATTTCAGAATTAAGAGCTGGTTATTGTAAAAGAGAGAGACGAGGCTATCTACTGTTTTGGACACACCACTTCAAACGGGTGAGGACGAAGAAACATGGAAAAGGCTTAATTCCAGCAGTGGTACTTTTTATCTTAGCATAGAGAGGCTATAGCGCCACTAGCACTGAGGTCCCGTTCTAGCTCTCACCTAGGGCTGCACACTGGTCAAATGAAGAGGTTCTCCGGCTCAGAACAGCTGCTGCTGAGAAGCCTCCCATCTGCAAGATGGGCGGGGAGAGTTACTTCATATTTGAATGTTGTCTGGGATGGGGCGATGTCTCAGCTATACAGTGAACACAGAAACTTAGTCTACCTCCCTTTGGTAACTACGGAATTTTCCCGGGTTTGATTTCTCAACTACTGAATCCATCTTTTTTTTTTACCTATGAATTTCTGGATGAGTGACCTTCACATTTTAAAACTGATCAGGTGAACAGTACTCCTTATTTAAATTTAACCGTTTGTTACACTGAATAGAAAACAGGCATTTCCAAAGGCCAACTTTGAGGACATGAAGCCTCCCCTATGTAACTGTCATGGTTTGCATTGCCACAAATATTCCCATGACAATTAGGAACTAGTTTACTTTAATACTAAGTTTCCCCTACTTCCTATCTGTCCCACCAGAAAGATTAGTTGTAGCCTTTATGTTTTCCAGTTCAGTTTATATATAATTAAATAGCCACTGTGGCACAAAGAAGTAGAACTGTGCTGGGTTTGTTGGTTGTTTTTGTTGTTTTGGGGTTTTTTTTGGTAGCACAATTGAGCCTACAGGACAAGTGGACCTAAGCTGCAGAATGACTGCACAGCATATCTAATAAACCTGCTTCTATTTTCCTGCTTTCAAAAGCACAGCTCCAATAGTTCTTTTATATCTCAAGATACGATAATTAAGAAAGGTCCAGTCTGTTTTGTTTTATAAGAAAGAGTGAATACTGCAGCTAACCTAGCTGAGATGCAACTTGCTGTACAAGGGAGCTCCTGAAGATTACTTACACGTGTAAATTCAGCTGCAAGCTCAATGCTCAAGTGCACTTTGTAAGGTTACCTTCAGTTTACAGTACATTCACTAAAATAAATTTAAAACCCCTCAGATTGTGAAAAGAAACAAGAATCAATAAGATATTCTATTTAGTTTTAATTTATCTCATTGCAATCTGAAAATTCATCACATTGCTTTCATCAGTTGCTTTAAGGACTTCAAAATTTTCTTCCCCTCATCAAAATCTCTCATCCAGTGACTCTTTTTTTTTTTTGAGGCAGTATGGTGCTTTTTGTGCAGGGATACAGATAAAATGAAGAATGGACAAGAAATGCAGTTAGAGAAAAATCCTCAATTATTCTGACTCACTGAATAGCGAAGTTTGAAAGATCTGGCTTTGTGTTCTGATGACACACCGATCCCTTCCACTGGCTACTCAGAGATAAGAAGGTAAGAAACTTCTCAACACCAAGTATTGTTGCAACTTACTTCCTTTCTTTTCTTTTCCCTCCCCTTCCCCTGCCCCACCTCACAATTATTCACAATGTCATTTGCATCTAGTTAAACCTGCCAAATTGACTTCAAGACTACTACTTCAGGAGCAGCATAATGATGTAGGCTGGAGCAACAACAAAAATTCTGCATCATTTCTATTATGTTTTCCACTCTGTATCATATCACCTGTATTACACTTTCAGATAAATTATCCAGTTTCTGCAAACACCAGCATAATATTGCAGTTGAATATTCTCTTTGTGTTTCAAAAAGTGCTATTATCTCCCTGCATAAACACCCAAAAGTTGACATACTAATAAGTAGGAAGATGTAAAATAATGAACGTAGAATTAGGTCCTAAAATTACAAGCAGAAACACATACTTAAAGTCAGTCATATTAAACAACTAAGAGATTTTGTTCTGGAGCTACACACAAACTATGTCAAGATCAGTATTTTCATTTGCAGCTAAATTCAACCACTCCAAAATTGAAAAGCAAATTTATTAGCCAACTATGTTTTCTTCAGAAATATTTCTTGTCTGAAAAGCAATCAAATCATGACTGAAAGCAAGCAGATGTTCAACTGCTGCGAACAGAAACTGCATGGGTTAATAAATACAATTACTCACTTCTTTTAAAACTCAATGCATAAGGTCCAGGTATGGAAATTCAAATTCTTAAAAAGTTGGGAGGGTTTTGTTAAGTTTATTGTAACAATACACAGCCTTCAGGTAAGTTGTGCACGCATTCTTAATGGTCATAAATGCAAGATATATCTCACTTTAATTTACTACTTGTCAGCTAATTAATGTCTGATCTGAACATTTACTAGGAGTGAGAATATACCGTAGATTAGTAAAATGAGCAATGTTAAGTAAGATGCAGAACGACAGTACAACTCCTAAAACCTATATTAATTTAATAACAGAATTAATATCAATTATCTCACAGATCAACCTTCATTCTAACTTGTTAAGTGTCAATCACAAGTGCTGGCTCTAATCCAGTCAGTCATCATTATTATAACAAATATGTCAAACATTCACCTTCCTTTGGCTGAGTCATAACAGGTGTTTGCGTCTCCTTTGTATACGTAACAATTTCTCGAGGAGGAAAGTCAACTTGTGTAATTTTAGCCATTCCAAGTTTAACAGGTCCACGTCTAAATAAAATTAATAGAGAAATCAGGAAAAAAAAAATATTAACTTTGTCAATTACTTCACATTTTGCCTAGAAATTGTCATGTCACAACACTGCTTAGTCAAACTTAAAACCAGTGGAAACTTAACTCTGAAGAAGACACGTGATTCTGACTAATATTTTACTATCGTTATTATTTAAAATCTGCAGCTATTTATACATCTGCAACAAAAATAAAAGATGTGCAAATATATATATGGATAAAAGGATATAATTTTAAAGTTTTGCCCTTTGTGGTTGACTGAGTACTGCTACATAGGACGTATCCTTGTTTTCAGTGGAACAGATCTGCTCATGGGTCATGTTTGTATAGCAATAGTTCTAGGATTTTAAAGTTTAAAACTCAGCTTAGTTATTCTGAAGGAAAAAGTGTTTCCTAGTCCTTTTAACTTTGCTGCCCTTTTTTGCCTACCTCTAAGATACTATTTAGAATGCAGAACTGCAAGTCTAATCTGAAACCTCACACACTGACAAGTGATTTATCCATAACATACTACTCCAGAATGCAACACTGACAAACCTCTGAGCTTTCTGACTTTAACTTATGGCAGATCCTATAAAGGCAGATATAGCTAGTATCAGACTACAATGCATAATGTACTTCCAAAAACCACACGACATTAATTCAGTCATTGTCACTTCCTCTAAAAGCTAATTTCAGTAGGTATTGCAGTAATACTGCAGTGATCTAAAAACAATTTACATATATCAAACTGTTTCTCATTATCCACCCCTCCACTAAGATGAAAGTGAAAGAACGGTTTGGCGTGCAGAATCATAATTCTTATAGCATAATATAGATTTTAGTAAGTACTTAATGAGCTACAGCTTTGATAAACATATTTATAAGAGAAGATAGGAGTCACCCTGGTTTTAAATTGTTATTCTAAGCTTTTTATTTTTAGGAAATGATTTTTAAAAGTTTACATTTTGCCAATGAAAAATTCAAAGAAAAATATGACTAATAAGTAAGTTTTGTTATTAGAAACAAGCATCTTATAAATACATCAAGTAATAAAAAATCCCATTGCAAGCAAAGTGTACTAAGTCCAGGGATAGTGAATTTCTGTCCCTTAACAACAACGTGAAGTCTTAAAGAAAAAAAAATAAGCTCTTATACTTATTATCCATAAGTACATGAAAGAGGGAATATAAGAAATCTATGCAATACCCCAGATCGGAATCAGAGTGGAGCTGAAGAACTGATGGATCAGTATCCCAGTGTAGCGTCCTGATACCCCAGGTTGAACAATCATGCAGCATTAGCAAAAAAGGCCAGAGATTAGTGAAGCAAATACATACTATGAAATGCTAGAGTTACAGTAAGCTTATAGTTATTTCATTCTTCACAAGAAACAAAGCAATGTAACATTAATTAAGGGAAATTCAGCAAACATTCAGGGCAATAACAGCAAACAGAATTCAGAGCTATTAGGAGAGAATTAAATTATTTTAAAGCTTGAAAGTTAAAGATCTGCAAACAAACAGAGCCTTTATGAATGGCAAACAAAAATATTTTAAATACTGACAAAAGCCATTAAAAACATCAATTTCCTTTTAAAATTTGTTCAGATTTGTTCATGTCATACGAAGACGGATTCGTTAACGTAATGTAATCTTGCCCAGAGCAGTAAATATGTGGAGGAAACTGTCATATTGGTAAAGGAAATGAGTCAACACATAAGCCTTTTGGTAGAGGGGCAAAAAAGCATTTCCACTGGGATAGAGAACTGCTAGAGTTTCCAAGATGTGACATTGCAGTAATTATGGGTTAAGCACTGCCTTGGGCTTAAAAGTGTCATCTGATTGAGAGCCAACTCCATTTAAGATACTTAAATCTCCCAGAAATAGTGGGCTTTATATTAATAACACATTTCAAAGTCCTGTGGAATAACGAACAAAACAGATCCATTTCAAGTCACTTTTATATTAGAAGAAATACGAAGAGGGAAATAAATCTTCCCTCTCTGTTTTTAGCCTTCATCCCTTCACACATTTTCATTTGGTCTACTGCCTGCTATCAGGTTTAGGCATAATTGTAAAACAAGTTTATAAGAGAGATTAGGAGACAAACTTGTAAAGTTTTTCTGAAGTTCTTAGATGCTTTTTTTCTAAAACATGTTTCATAACAAAAAAGAATATGTAATATCTTACTACGAAAAATTAAGAAAAGGTTATTCTCCTTTTTCATCCCATACACGGTAATCTTCTTATATGCCAGGTGCAGAATTCCTAAAGGTAAAACTGATCTCAAAAATGTACAGGCAATGCTATAAAACCTCATAGATATGGATGTATCATGCACTACCTTATTCTTGTAGGAAGTAAATATAAGAAGAATAATTAATTATAGTTTAATTAAGAATTAAAAAATCCACTGTCTTCATACTTGGCAAATCATTTTACATAACTGCTATTGCATCCACAGCAATAGCTGAATATCTAGATCTCTACAAGCTCTCTGTATCTTAAGGATATCAGAAAACACATCGCCTTACCATATACTTTGCGTATAGTTATTCTTTAGGTCTCTGCTGTTTTTCTTGACCAAATAGATTTAAAACCTTGGAGGTTAATTTGGTGCCCAAGACTTCAAGAAGGGTATTGCTTAGATGTTGTTCAATCATCTATTAATAAAAACAAAACCAAAAAAACACCAAACCACCCCCATCCCAACCTTCCTGCTGCTTTTGCAAAGGATGACTTATCTACAGATGCAAAGGCAGTATTACCACAATACTTGACAAACATTTACAACATTCCGCTGGAGAGAAATTTAAAAGGCTCCAACTTCTATGCCTGCTTGAGACTTAGCCCTTACTCTGGTTGCTTTCCTGCTTTCAAAGCATTCTTTTAACTTGCAACAGTTGCTTTGGTGGTAGCAGGGATGGTCTGCCTTTTAGAATAGCTCAAGGCAACAAGCAGTACAGGATATACAGTTAAATCTTTGAGAGATACTCTTAAATTAAAGGTAACATTGAGATAAGATTTACTTATTATATGTGTACCAAAATGATGTAAGATACTGTTGCATTTGCTTTCCAGATATTTGTTTTGCCTTATGTTAAATTAATTTATTTACAAGCTTCAGTAAACATAAGTTCCTATTCCTCCACATATGCCCAAACTTTTCTGTAACGAGGCATATTCCTAACACTTCCTATATTTCTGAGTAGTATTTTCTGGCTTCTATGAAGCCTCCATCTAATCTAAAAGTAAATCAACTGTATTGATTTCCAGTCTTGAATTTATACTCTTAACTGGAGAAAGAATGGTATCAAACCAAGAACCAAAACTCTTTACTGACGAAAATAAAGCAAGATGGAAGTAAGGGGAACAACACAGTCTGAACATTGCTCTACTCACAACTAAATAAGTCAAGTTCCTGGCAAGTCACCTGTGAAATGCCAGGTATAATGCTAAGTGATATCACACAGTCCAGCTTTTCCCATTAGCTTTCAGGTTCCAGTGCGTGTCCATCAGGAATGCTGTACAAGCTTGTGCCAATCCACTAGGATGCAGACAGCTGCTTACCGGGGGAGGGGAAAAATGTTACGCAGCAAACAGCAAATAAGCCGGGGATCCTAACAGTGACTCCAGAGAGCCTTCAATTTAGCTACAGATTTGTATTTCCACACCTTCAAGATCACAATCTTTTTATGCTTCCACATATGGGAAATTGTCAAGAGACAGATTTGCCTTTAAAGTCTACAAACCCATGAAGCTATAGAGGCTTAGAATATGAGTTTTCTCAAGGCTTCATTAGAAAAATGTATGCATACATTATGTTGCCATGTCCAAGGAACGTAGAATCAGAGAGCACAGGACCCCTATGAGCTAGAGATAAAGTCAAGTGCACAACATGGTGTTCCATTACAGATATGTGGCCTACACATTGTTTTATATTGAATCTAAATTACGTGTAAATGGAGGGAATTTTTTTTTTTAAAGTCAACTTTTTTTTTTTCTTCTAGGCAGTGAATTAAAATACAAACTGAAAATTTAACAAGCAATAAGCACAGATTTCAAGTAATTTAAAATTCGCTTGTTACTCAGCTAAGGAACCATTATATTCCTTCTTTATTAACGTGCCAGGTGAACTTCAATGGCGTAGTGAATAAGCTATGCACACATCATAAGCTAAGATCACACCTGGGCACTGGTGAAGAAAAGAAAAAGGAGAGTTTGGGTTTGTACCTGCTGCCCAACATATTCTGTTTTAACTTAATGGTTGCTACTTAGAAATAGGCACCCTGTAATGTTTGTTCAGGTCATTAAAATCTTGAATATTTTCAGATTGATTGTGTATGGTTATGCATGCACAATCCACCCAGATACAAGCCACTGTTGTAGTATTTTAAAAAGATGTCTCAAAACAGCATATTCACTCTTTCTCCAAAACAACTACTCATATAAGCACAGAAGTAACTGAGGATACCTGGTTTAAGTAAACTTCATCCATAACGTATACTCAGTAAATAGGAAGTACAGAGATTTAATTTGCCAAGAAAACGTAAGTTACTGAAGATAATTAAGCAAATACTGCTCTTACTCACAGACTATGCATGGGAAACAGCAAAAGTACCTTTTGAAAGCAGCACTTTCCACCTTATCACCCACATATTGTCACTTGGAACTTGTAGTTAACAAAAGTATTTATCTGACTCTTTTTAGAGCAGCATTTCTCAAACTGTCACACACAAAAAAGTGGTGCAAGACATGCCAAGCACTGGAATTGAAAAAACCTGTGGCTGTACTAACATGGTGCTACATTTTGGCCAAGTGAGAGATTGCAGGTGGTACAGTTCTGTTACAGAGATGGCTGCAAAGTGAAATGACAAGAAATAATGTTCAGAATAAGGAAAAAAAAATATTAAAATCAGAAGCAAGGCAAAGTTTGTAGACAGTATCTTTTATTAGACCAACTAGAATAGAGGTAAAAAAGAAATAGTCTATCATCCATATAGACACCCTCCTTTAGAAAAAGCTGGGAAGAGATTAGAAGTTAGACATTTCCAGTTTCCTATTGTCTTGAGACATTCATGCTTACAAGACCTTCAGACTCATTTTACTTTAAACTTGCAAGTTTAAACAACTCTACCTTAACATTGGCAATTTCAAATTTTGAAGTATTTTCTGTCAAACAATCACTGTTCACAGAATTCAGTAACACTGTAACCTATTCTTATTATATTGTAATCAATTAGCCATGATTTCTTCTAGAGCTTAATTGTTCAGAACAGGAGTATTAAGGAAAAGAATATGAGAAGGAAAGCGACATACCTTGATCCAACAGCGCCATCACCAGAATCCTGGCTTCCAGCCTCACTTGGCGTACTCACGGATTTGGAAGACGGAGAGGTAGGAGGAGGGACTAAATAGTGAAACAGACAGGTATCCGCTGTTACTACTCGCAGAGGTTGCACAGCTTAGGATGTTTGCAAATTAATTTAACATGAAGTATTAAAAAAAAAGTGATGGCAAACAAAAAAAATACATGGATGAAAATGAACAGTAGAAAGAGAGGGGAAAAGACAATGTTAACAATTCATGCTGGACTTTCATGCAATTGTTTGGCATTTATGCATCTGGAGCATACAAAAAGACATGGAGGGAACGACATTTAAGAGAAAATGAATTGAAAATATATTCTTAAACTGAACTTATGACAAATGATGGCATCAAGTTTCAAAGGGCGATTTCCATTAAAGCATGTTGCTTAAACATAAAACATAAGATAGTTGTTAATATAGCTTTGAGATTAGTTTTTCTTAGAAGTTATATGCTGAATGTATTTAACTGCTAATTTTGTTTCAAAATACATAACTGCTGAAGCATGGACACAAAAGAAAAAAGGGTTTGTCATACAGCATAATGTTATCTTCGTCTTAGTTTGAATCAAATCAACATAAATTACCTGTAAGCAACAAAGTTTTTTGTGTTGGGTTTTGGGGGATTGTTGTTGTCTCTGCTTTTACTTGATAAATACACTAGTACTTTTTCTGAAGTCAGTGCATTTTCAGCATGTAGGTGAAGATTGCAATTACCTTTTAGAAAGCAACATGTTTTTTTGGAACTGGTACGTAACAGTGAATGATATCATGCAACCTGATACAAACACAAAGCTATTCTGATATTTCTTTCAACTTTTCTTTTTAGAAATAGTGAAACATTATTTAATGAAACTTTGGTTTATGCTTAAGAATCAGAGTATGTGTTGAAGGTCCCTCACATGCTTCATTTCTCAGCAATATGTAAAACATTCATAGAATACATTTCCTCCTTAGCAACCCTTAAAAAGAACTGTTAGGAAACTCAGTCCAAGTTATGTATATAAACTGGTACCCACTCTGTCAGGGATCAGGTAAGGGAGATTTCTGAATTTATATCTGTAACATTTTTGAGAGGATTTCCCAAAACCACAAGTATATTGTGAATTCTGAAGAATGCTTCCATCCCATCCCATTCCAAAGCAGACACGTGACTCCGGCTGACAAAAATCCTACTCTAAATTTACAACACCACAGTGAATACTTCAATTTAATAAATACTTCCATTTAATAAAAAAAAATCATTCTTCCCAAAAGAGACTTTTATGTAGGTCTAGAGTTACACTTCATAAACTCATACATACACACTCTTACACTTCATACATATGTCTATATAAACTGGGTGTATGTACATATTCTCCAACCCATCACTGGCATCTCCTGAATTTACTAAAAGAAATGCCCAGGGGCCTTTATACTCCTACATTATTCGTGTGTGTTATCGGAAAGTATGAGATTTTGATGTCACCCTTGCTCCGCTGAAGAGGGGACATTAGAAACATATCTTGTTACCACTGTGAAAAGTCAGTCAGCTCTATCCAGCAGCAAGCACGGCCAAGAGAATCCAGCAGCTCAGCTTTGATGCCACAGTGCCCTCTCGTGGGGCAAACTGTTGTCAAGAAAGTCTTCCCATCAGTGAGCTGAAACCTATTCAAAGACCAACACTGGTACTAAAAGATCAAGTAAAATCCCACCTACCTCAACAGAGGTTCGGTAACTTATCTACCACACTTTTTATATAAGAAACCATGTGAAAAAACATTCTTACATTGTTAAGGTCCTTTCTGCCGTAAGAGAGCTACCTCTCTCTAGCAGTTAGCAGGACAGGAATTGCCTCAGGAATTTTTAATATGATTTTCTATGAAGGAATCTATTCTCAAGCTATCCAAGCTGCACACCAAGCTGGGCAGCCGTGACTTTACTTCAGTTCAGGCGTACGATCACCGTATCATACTTTGCCAGTGTTCATTCCGTAGAGCCGGCCTGTGCCTCAGGCGTGTGACTGAGGGAGTGAGTAAGGTATTTTAGCTTGATTTAGGATCCAGATCAGACTTGAGTATATTGAATAGGAACTGAATGAATTCCCTGACAATCTGTGCACGTTGAAGGGTGGTTAAGTAGATGCTCGAAGGAATTACACACAATACTCACAGAGGTATGCCCTGGCCTTACACACCAACACCTCAAAGAGCTTTTCACAAACAGCTACCCTAAGTTCGGGCTGTAACTTGCTTTGAGGACTGATTATCCTGTGATTTTTAGATTCTCTCACAAACTTAAACCAACAACCACCACGTGCATTTCTGCAAGAGTCTCATCGGATGTCTTAGCAAAACCTCACATGAGAAAGTGTTCAACTATTAGCCTGCCAAACAAAATCTCTAGTAGGTGAGAACTGATTACTTGAAAAGCTGTACGCTAGTGCTAACATAGCCCGAACGCAATCTCTAAACTGTGAGAACGGTACATACTACTAAAACTGATTGCTGTGGCTGATGGAAACTGAAAAATAATTTTTAAAGCTTTCAGAGCTTGAGACAAAAAGCGAGGTTGAATTATCCTCTTTGCTTTCATCTTCCAGAAAGATGTGGTGATGCAAAGGCAAAGGGTAACAACCAATATATTAACCCATCCAAGAAAGGCACAGTCATGCACCATCATCCTTGAGAGCTAAATTTTATACTTAGCCTTGCTATTATGCCATCAAAGTCAGTTAGGTATTTGCCATAAGGAAAAACAGAGCATAAAAGATGCAAAAAGAAAACAAGACAACCCCGCACAAAAATATCAGAATTAAAATCTGCCATTAAGAAACAAAAAAAAAGGACAGAAGAATGATGTGCAGGGAAAATAAGGAAAAAAACCATCAATAAATACATGATATTTATATATTTTAACTAAAAGACTCCAAACAACCCACTAAGTGTAAAACATATCTTTTACAAAATAGTACTAATAATGTGCACTGAAGCACATCACATTTATTACAGAGATTATGCAGGACAAAATAGCACAAAACCCAGGCGTGTATACCCCAAAAAACAGTGGCCAAAGAATTTTGATGCTAGTTGTGTAAATACTATAATCCTAACAAAATCAAACAAAACCCCTACCATCACGAAACACAAAATTAACACAAGAAAACCCAAACCACACACTTCCCAAAACACAATCCAAACAAAAAAAGCCCAAACATTTATCTCAAGCTAATATTAAACATTCCTACCAACAGGAGATTCAGGTGTCAACCCCATACTCTGAAGTAATGCTTCAGCATCTCTTCTCTTCTTTTCAAGGTCAGATTCTTCTTGTACAGGAAGAACTTCTTTCTTCTGATCAGTCTGAAAATAATTCAGTAATTAAATTAGAGTATTTAACAGGTACTAAAAATGGTTTCATTTATTTTTTGAGATCTCAGATTCTTTGCAGGTACTGGAACCTATCACCAAATAGGTTAGTTATTTCTCTAGTAATTCTGATGGTCAATAAGTAAACAGACAGGAACCACAAAATTTTGTAGCTTTGCTACTGTTTTAATTTAGAAGACATCTAATATGCAAAAAGTGTCTTTGCATTTGTCAAAATAAGTGACACTCCGTAAGATTAAGAATATCTTCTTACACAAATGCTAGGCCCTGTAAAATACAAAGATTGAAAATAAAAAACAACAACATTATGTGTAGAAAAGTATTTTCAAAGACACAGTCATGTTCCAATTTTGAAATGACAATAATCGTGTCAAAGAAAACTCCATAGGGTTAGAATGACAGCAAGAAACACTCCTCTTTGGTCAAGAAAGTATCAGGACACTTGGCCAGATAGGTAACCATCATTTTTACCAAATTTTCTTAATAGCTACACACTTTAGCACGTGTTCTGTGTGTGCATTTTAAGATATTTTTTAAAACAAAAACATCAACATGCAGTTTAGTGAGAAAGCTTTCTTTTGGACCTCAAGTTTCACAAAAAAATAGGAAGTCTTAAAAAACTTTGCAGCAACTTCACATTTACAGGGCAATTAAGTAGTTTTAAAGTTATTATCTGCTAGATTTCATGAAAAATTACACCCCCATCCCCATATTTAGAAATATAAAAATCTCCACTGTGAAAAATGCTGACTGCTCCATATCCTTCCACATTCATTTAACAGCTCATACAATTAAAGAAATATAATTCATATCTTAAGGCGCTCACACCTCAGCCATTGGCAAGTGAATATTTTTGTAAATAGAAACTGATGCTAAAAATACACGTTCTCAATAGAAGCAGCAAAATCTAGACCAAGCTATTTTATTTCTATGCCATGATTAATGACTGCGCATTATGTTCCTAATCTGCTGCACAACTCCTTTTTAAAAAAAGGAATTCCCATATTTTAGAGCAAGTTCTCAACTGATAAGAGACTG
The DNA here is from genome assembly GCA_013396935.1 of Baryphthengus martii. Lineage (NCBI taxonomy): Eukaryota > Metazoa > Chordata > Aves > Coraciiformes > Momotidae > Baryphthengus > Baryphthengus martii. The sequence goes on along the minus strand of VWZK01021167.1, from coordinate 160,114 downwards.
CATCACCTGTGGAATCTCAGATACAGGCAATATATTGTGACAAGATCTTCAGAAGATAATTTGAGATATTTCCCTTTGTCCAAATCACGTAGCTGGCAGCTGCCCAGTCATCAGTCACAAATTAATTTAGAACACCTACACAATCATAACCAAAACACAGAGAAGTCTTGAAAAAGTACTCCAAAACATTCCAGCAAAAGTCTCATTTATGAGGTATAATCTGCATTCAGGAGAAACACAGTAATAAAGCACAGATTGTCACACACTCTAACAGTCTTCTGGATTTCTCTCTGCTAACAAACCAAGTCTAACACATCCTAAGCGTTGCTCTGATTTTACAATGCAGGCTAAAGATGAGTCAAGGAGCAGTAGAACGTAGGAGATTGTTAGTACAATAACAATACTGACAGTCAGACAATTCACATGGACGTCCTCACAACTGCACCTCGGAAATCAGTTGTGTAAGTAACACCATCACAGCTCAAAAAGCAGAGCTTTTGGCCAATACTTCACAGTGATTTGATTAATCATGTTCCACGCACACAAATAGTTTTAGAAATCCAAATTTTATACAAGTGTAGTATTAAAAAAAATAAAAAATTAACTTACCATACAGATCATTATCACAAAATGACTCTGCGACATTTGCATCAGCAGCCAACCATTAAATAACAAATAACAATACTCAGCAAATGACTAAGTGAATCTACCTTTAAATTCTGGGCAAGCTACATATGCAAACAGTCAATTTTTTTCCAAGAGAAAATTATTCCTTACTTCTTTTTTCTTTCTTTCTTCCTCCTTTCTTTTCTTCTCCTCTCTGATTTGAGCTAATCGTTGCTTCTTGCGCTCCAACTCCGCCTTCAGTTCACTTTTGTCAGACATGGCTGAAACTGATCAACAGAAATCACACAGTTTGGGTTTGTTTTTTTGTTAACATGTTATTTTTTGTTAAGATAATAGCTTTCATTTAAATAAGCTACCATTAAATGAACTACACAAGCTTGCTAAAACCAGAACTGTGGAAAGTCTGAAAATAATAATTAAAAATAACCACATTCCTATTTCCACATTTCTTTCACTTAACACATTCTCAATATTAAAAGGACTGATTTAAAACAGAGAGAACTATGACATGGTGACAACACCCATTTCTAAGGCACTTCTGATGCTGTTTGAAGAAGCTACTCTGAAAGAAACGTTAGGCACCAAAGGTAGGGCGCTCTGATCTCACCACAGGATCTGCACAGCTACTATGAGATTGAAAATAGCCAAGGAGGGTACCTACACAGTATTTTACACCTTTCACTTCAACAGCTTAAATATTGGCAGGCTATAACTTCACAGTATGCAAACTGTATATGCTTTTACATGAGCTGTAGGATTCAAAACACAGATTTATTAAAAGATTTAGTACAATTACTGTAAATTGCAAGGCAAAGGAAGGACAAGCGTGATGGTCAAAAATAGCTTGTAAATTATGTTCATTATCATTTTTTCCCCAAAAACTTCTTGTACATTGCTAAAAAAATGGTGGATCTTTAAAGAATTCTACACAAAATTTTACTACGTAACTAACTCAGTTAAATACAGACAAGAATGTCAACAACAAACAAAAGGCAAAAAAACCCAAATCCCAACAAACACTTCAGAATTAACAAGGATTTGGAACACAGGTATGAAAAGTTGTGTGAATAGGCTGAATAAATAAAAGCTTAAGTTTACTGTCTTTAAGCAAATCAAATCTTTTCGGTGAAAAAAACAACAACGTAGAAGTGGTTCTGCAACAGATGAGGAATCCATAAATTCTTTTCCACTAAGTTTGATAACAAAGATACCACATTAAGCATAAAATTAAGAATATCTGCAAGTGTATGCATAGCGCATCTAAGCACAGAAAAGGATATAAAACGATGCAAGCCTCATACATCTACTCTAGTAGATTTAGGAGTACACATACTAGGGTAAACGTATGTATTCCTCCATGCTGTCTGCAAACATCTCAGTGCTGATCAATGAATAAATCTACTGTCAGCATCTGCAAATGCCATTGCCCCCTCGCTTTAAAACAGGACAGGGAAGGCGCAATGTCACCCCACCATGGATTCCCGCCTCCACCCGTCTTTCCAACGCCGAGCCAGGAAAGCGAAGCGGCACAACCCGAGACAAACCCGAGGGAGAGGAGCGCCCCCCCCGCCCCACCTTAAAATGACAGCGGTACCAACCGGGTGCCGCCAGCAGCGGGTTCTCCACCCAAATCCCACACGGGCGGTGCCGTGGGGGCAGCGTGACGGGACCCTACCGCACCCTGAGGCCCGGCAGAAGGCAGCGCTACCCAAACCCGCCGGAGCCGGCCCCTACCCTCTCCCGCTAAGGCCCGGGCCCGAGCCGCCCCTCCGGCCCCACCCAGCT
>VWZK01021167.1:124099-157532 GCA_013396935.1 Baryphthengus martii | reverse complement strand
AGCGGGCCCAGGCGAGGCTTCGCTTTCTGCCTCGGTGTGGCTTCCCGGGGAGCGGGGATCCGCCCTGGGCACCGGCCGCGGACCCTCATGGAACTGTGTGGTTATAATCCCAGGCGAGACGGGCCGGTAGCCATAATCACTTCAGTGACCTGAGGACAGGGTGTATAAAAGCCTGGTCTGCTGCGAGTGTCAGGCGAGGGACAAAAGTACCCGCGCGAAAGCTGCCTTCCGTGGGCTGCCGGGCTGCCCCGTCAGCAGGCGGCTGCCTCGGGGGTGCTGGGTCCGGCAGAGCTGTGCCGAATGCCAGCCGCCTCCCTGGGCCTCAGTGCGGGAATGACGTTCCAGGAATGCATTTTGATACAAGAACCGTACTAGGTGACACTGCTGTTCCCCAGTCATCTTCAGTTAATAAGTAGATTGCCACTTAACAGCCTGTGGAAGCATGTATCAAGTTTTTCAACCTGTTTATTTTTTCCTAACTGCTGAGCTAGTGCTACTGACTCCGATTTCAGTGAAGTGCTTGGTTTCTCAGACTGCCGATCTTCCTAAACTCTGCTTACCAATGCAGAATTAATACAGACAACTCATGTAGCTCAAGTGGAGCATATGTTCACAACCCTCTACAAAATGAACTATTTTGAGGCAGTAACTATCACCTCCAGAGCGGGTTAAATCTTTTGCTGTTACAAATCGGAATAATGTATTTAAAGGAACTGGATCTACAAACATCTGTGTCTGGTGAGTATATCTTCTGAACACCTACCGTTTGCGTTTGCAGTCAAGCACCGCGATCCTTGTTCTGGATCACAAACTGAACAGGTTGGTTGGTACTTTGCTGGGTTAGCTCCCAGGAGAACTTCAGTTGCTGCAGGAATCTGCCTGCCTTGGTTATTTACTCCTCTGCAGTCTTCCATGTGAGTCAGGGTTCATACTATACCTTAAGAAAAATTAGAAAAACTGTCTGTTGTCTAGAGGGCTTCTCATCATTGAATAACCCCCATGCATTTCATAAGGGTATGGGTGTTACCATTCAGAAAAACTATTAGAAGCTGTCAAAGAAAATTGTATGATGTGCAAGAGAAGGGGTTGCATTTTTCTTCAGAGATGGAAATAGGAAGATGATAGGAAATATGAAGGTGGTAGTAATGAACTTCCACAAACAGCTGTCGTCTTTGAATTTATTTACCAGAATTTTCTAACATCACTTACAACAATGGGTGCACCTGAGAACAGGAATATGTGTTTTATTCCTGTATTTTGCATACAGTTCTTATTTGGCCATAAAATACTAATTTTGTGTTTGAAGCTTTCCAGTGATATTTTTCAAGTTCACGTTTAAAATGATGGGTGTAGAACCCAGATATTTCACGTTTGTAATGAATTTTGCCGATTGATTTTTGACAATTGATCTGTATACAGTTCTTGGTCCTGAACCTACGTATGGTCATGTCTGAAGGTCCTGACATTATTTTTCATATTAGTCCTTCATTTTAGAACACAGAAACTATAGTTTTTGCAGCACTGACATCTTCCTTTTTTTTCTTGTAAACTGGGCCAGTTTAGCAGTGACAACCACAGAATGGTAACTATACAAATACATTTGCGATTTATTTTTTTAGTAGTCATTTGTCTCACAAGTAACAGCAGTTCAAATTTAAATAATCTGATACATTTTTCATCAGCTGAAAGGCTCGAGAGGTATACGGTGGGTTGACGGGTTTGAGGAAGCATACTGCTTGTAGATGTTTACGAGAGTTTTCTTCTCACCTCAGCTTCCTGGTGACAGTATCTTTCAGTGTAGTAAACTCCAATTTTACAAAGTTCTCTAAGAACATGGAAAAGTTACACTGTGAGGCGAACCTTTTCTGTATCTGGGACTGGGAAAACAGTCTGTAGATTTTACACACAAATCCTATGCATTGGGTCTAGGGCGAACACAGTTTAACACTGAATGTGCCCAAGAAACACAACTAGTGTATTACTGAGAAGTTGTTTTGAGGCATGTAAAGGAATGGGAAAGATAAATAAGGGCTGTGCTGCAAATGGGCAGGAATCCTGCCTGAAAACATGAAGATAACCATTTGATTCAGAAAAACCTCTACTTTAGTCTTTTGGAAAACATGAGACTTGCTGCTGCTGCCTGAATCAGGAGGAGGACAGATAGCAACAGCACGTGGGCCCTCACCTTGCTTTGTCACCTCGTTGTGCTGCTGGAGAACAGTGATTTCCTCTGGAGTGTGAGCCCAAGATCTATGCTGGAGAAGGTAGTTCCTTCCTCGAGTAACTGCCACTGCTGCCCTGTCCCCTCTGGCAGTAGGAGGAAATGGGAAAAGGCAGCTCACCTACCTTTTGCCATTACGGCTCCGTTTTAGTTTTCTTTTTCTCTCATATTCCAGGGAAATTCAGAGTCCATCTGACAGACTTACTGGAATTGAAATAATCGGGAAAAATGTCATGCTGTATTATAAAGATACAACTTTTCCAGTATCATTTCATAGTCTGGGCTTTTCCCTTAGAAAATTTGTTGCATTGCTAATAGAGGTTTTTCTCTGTCCTTCTCCCCCCCCCTTTCCCGTTCCTGCTGGATGGACATTTTTTTTCTTCTATTGTGTCAAAATAAAGTGGTGGTGAATGGAGCGTCCTTCCCGAGATGAGAACACTTTTGCGATCTGGTAACTTTTGGCACAAAACACAGACAAAAGGGAATGGTCCAGCACTTAAGAGTGACTCCCTACCAAGCATTACAGAAAATAGGTTTAGGAGTTGAAAGATTCCAAGGCAAGTTCTCCTGCCTCTTGTGTGGTCTGCATATGGTAGTATCTTTTTTTCTTTTTTTTTTTTTTTTTTTTTCCGATTATGTGGTCAAGAAGAGAGGAGATAATGAGAGCTTCTTAAGGGATCCTGTAATGCAGCAAAACCTGCACTACTTCTAATGGTTTTAAGAACGTATGGAAACCGCCAAGAGATGAGCCAAAAGGAACTTTTTCCGGCTGTGTTGCATGGCAGGCTGTATTCTACCCTCAGTTCGTCCTCCTAGATCCCATTACATTCTATGGAAGTTTTGTGTATACACTTGAATATTTGTTAAGATGGTCACCGAGTCCTTTTGTACGTGTTCTTTTAGTGTTGCTAGCCAAAAAGATAGCAGGACAAATAAGGAGAATGGGTTCACTTTTTTCAGGGGCTTTTCAAAAACTTTTCATTTGGAGTTCGATTATATTTCAGTATGTAAGTAAGCAAAAGGGGTGTCATATAATCTGAAATTAAATTTTAAAGTAGAATTAATATGAGCAAAGGCACACTTAAAATACTACAGTTTACTAAAACATAATTGCACTTTTCTACCAGTGACATACAATTATCTCTTTATACAAATGCTAAATAATTACCCATATCAAGTACTTTGTAATTATTTACAAATTGAATAAGAGAGCTAAAGCCTAAGTGACAAGACCACAGGGGATTAGAATTTAGGATTCCTTGGCTCCAGTCTTCTATTCTCTGCAAAAAGTGATACATATTCTTCTGTAACTAACTGTTAACAATTATCTTATCCATGTTTTCACATTCTTTTGAGAATTAGTGAAATCACTGACTCACAGAATCAGTCAGTGCTATTCAATAAAGACTGGTGCCATCGAGTCATTTTACTGCCAACAGCTATGTAAGTCAAGATAGAGTTTGTTCCTTTTCTGGGTCTTTAATAACAAACTTACTAATGTGTTGGAATAAGGTCTGAAAAATTACATGGACTTAAACTCTAGAGCAAACACATAAGCAGCAATGTTTAATAAAAAAAATTCCTTAGAGTATCTCCTACTTTTTACCTTAAATCAATCTTTACTTTTAAAGGAAGTTGCAAGGCAACTTATAAAATGGAAATGTAGCTATTGCTAGCAGAACTCGGGCTCCTAGGCTGCATTTATAAAGCACCTGAGCAGAAAGGAGCTGGTGTAGTAAATCTCCTGTAACAATTACTTCAGTCATCTGGTTTATAGTAAGAAGCCTGTTGGAGCGTATCACAAGTGGCAGAGCAAATGCAGTGAGACAGGGCGAGATAACAGGGATGTGTTCACTGTCCCAAACAAATCTATAGACACTTGGTCCCAACTGGACCCTTCTCTGGTTGAGTATTTACCAGATGACAGAACTGCATCCTCCCTGTTTGTGGAGGTAGTGTGCTAACCCTGGTATTTTACCCTTACACCATTTGAAATGTTTCTCATTGGATTTCCTGTGCATCTTGCAACCATTTTTTATGCAAGAAATCTTCTATTTTGAAAATCTACTTGGCTATCAATTAAGACTAGTGCCACTAAATTGTATCTGAATTTGATTTAGATTTTTGTTGCATTTCAAAAATGTTAAAATGAGTCACTAAGAATCTGCAAAATTTGTGTGAGTTCCTGTGGAAAAAAAAAATAATAGAAAAAAGTTTGAAACTCAAATGACACATAATGGAAGCAAACGTGATTTGGATAGCTATACCCAGCTCCTTGCTAGTTTAGGGCTGATGTTAGTTCAAATTTGTATACTCCAAACAAATAGGATCTCCTTTTTTTTTAGTTAAAGACTGGGTTTCTAGACAAACGCATCATATTGTCTTAGCCTGTTTGTTGGGTTTTTAAAATCAGGATAAATTTGGTCTTTTTACTTTGCTTGAACAAAATTTGAACATGTTCGTATCCTATTATTTAATCTATTTGACACGTGTTTTGGATTATGTTTTCTTGTGAAACAGTCTGATCATTTAAAAAAAAAACAAAACACTTTGAACAAAAATCATGTTTAGGTTTGAACAGTACATCATTCAATGCTTTTGATTACATTAGGGCATCTGGTTTAAGACAGAAAGAGAGAAGAAAATGCAAAAAGCCTTCTGTAAGACTTGTAAATAGAATATACATGTGCAAACTTTTTGAGACTGAAGTATGTGCATCTTTTCCATGGCATCTTATTTTAAGACTCAACCATAAGACAGTGAAATGCACACTGTCTAACAAGTTAGAAATTTAAACTGTTGCTGCTTTCAGCTTTTTTAAAGGCTGAGAGAAGTATACAGTTACCTGCAAATAAGATCTATTTTACTGGGATGTATAAATGGATACTCTACCGCTTGGAAATTATTATATAATAAATGCTTTTATTTGTAAACGTCATCACCACAAATCTTTATGGCTGTCAGTGTCCAGTTTTCTGTGGAGTCAAATCTGTCATTTCTGTCAGAGAGTTTTCTAAGATATGAGCCTGTTTGTCTCAGAGAAAGTTTACGGTTTTATTTTGTTAAATTTCATACTGGAATCTTTTCTATCTGGCTATTTTTACCAGCTCAGACAGCTATTATATGTTGAAGGACACTGATTCTGCTAAAGTAATTTGGACTAGATGTCTGGATCTCCTTTCCAAGTTTATGTTCCTATGGTGCTGTGAGTACAGGAAGAAAAAAAAATCTTGATGTAATTTTTCTCAGGCGACAACTTGTGAAACAGCAATCTGGAATCTTACGCAGCTGTAGTGGTTTATAATCAAACTCTGCTGCTCTGCAAAAAAATAAACTATTTGAAAAAAATTCAATTCTTTAACTACATTATGCTTGCAGAAAAATATTTTAATAATTTTTTTATAATAAAACAAATGTATGTTCCTATCTGGGGAATTGCATTCATTCTACAGGAATATGTTTGCATATTCTTGAAAAAATCTACATTTATGATTTGGCAGGTTTTATTCTGCATTACATATACAAAGTAGGGTCTGACCTGTTAAATCTAATTTTCTGTAGTGATAAAACAAAAATTAAACATCATTATTTTAGTTAGTGTTGTGTATGCTGGTAGTGCTAGCAAGCTGTAACATATTTACAGCTATGTATGTAGGAGCAAAATGTACTTACAACTGGTTTGGAAGTCTGTGGAAGTCTGTGATATTTAAGCAAAACACTCACTGATCAGGAAAACTAGTTTTTATTTCACTAGAGTTTTAAAGTATTATATCTTTTCTTGCTATTTATTATCCTAGGGGTGACTGCAATTCAAAAGTGCAGAAAAAACCCTTTACAGATTCTTGCTTAATTCATTGTACATATCCACAGACAGTTGCTGACCAACTGTTATATTTACAACAGCCATTTAGAGCTCAAGGTAAAGACAAAAATACAGATCCATTTCTTTTCGTAATTTCATGCTTATAATTTTTGTGTTTACTGATAAACAATTTGTAGAATTTTTCTCTGAGAGAAAGAAGGTTGTGGTTAGTACATGGAACAATTAATCTTAAAAGGGGCCATTTTTCCAGCTCTTGTCCTTGCTGTGGAATTGTGGGGGCTTAAGTCATATCTTGTTATCAAAGGAGGAGAAGTGGTGTTTTGCCACGAGTAGTTTTTGCCATTGGTTCCTAGGTTACAGACATATCTTTATTTTCTCTTAGTCTCAGTTTCTTAGTGTGTCAAAATAACCATATTTATTTTGATAACAGTATTTCTTACAGCTAGAGCAATGTGAATTGATATTTGAAAGAAAGCTTTTTGAATGGAAGGCACCATAAATAATTTTGAGTGTTACTAAAATCGTGTCTGCATGGCATAGATCATAACTTCTTTACTTAGAAAGAAATGAACAGCTGAATTGTACCAGGTTGATTTCTCAGCTTTTCCTCCTGCCACTTTCATAAATGACATAGTTACCTTCATGACACGGTATAAAGTAAGGGTTAAAATATTATCCAGAATTTTACAGGAGTTAGCACAAAATCACTTACAGATGCTCAAGTGACAGTTAAAAATTGCCCTTCCAACTCCTGGTTCCATGATCAACTCGGAAGAACATACTGTTTTTCTTAAATATCAAACAATGTTTAGGGGCTCACGTTTTATATTTGTTAAGTTAAAAGATGCCCTCTGTAGATTGGAAATTTCTACGGACCGTTGTTTGAACTCCTGAAATGTTACAATGTAAGTTCCATATTTCTTTCCATTGAGAAGGCAAATTACTTCTCATAGGGAGGGATCCAAAACATCAAAGTGAATATAGTATGTTAATCAGAGGAGGCGGGACAGTGAGGGTAGAAGAACTGATGGGACGCTTACGGTTCAGGGAATCCAGCACTCTTCATTTATGCTGGAAAAAATGTAAACGATGTCGCCTTCGCCTCCTAGTGCAAAGTTATCAGACAGTCATCGCTAAGTGGTATCTCTGACAATAAAATGGTTGGAATGTTATTTCCTTCTCTTTATTTTCTTTTGGATATCTTACAATATCTTACTGCAAATGAAACAAAAATCCATATATAGTGGTGTAAGAAACAAAGATCTGTTTGTAGTCTCCGTGCTGGATTATTGCCATCCTATCTCAAAGCTAATTGAAATCCAGGATGTTTGTATCAAAGCTGTAATGAGACACTGACAAATACCTTTCTGCCCCATTGGAAATGTAATCTTTCCATTGAACATTTTGTCCTGGTAAATTCCATCTGCCATAGGAATAGACATTTTGCATTTGAATCAGGATGGTGGTCACTGCTTTGGATCGGATGATACCGTGTTCACTCCACTTGCCTTTAGATGAAATTGATCCTTTACTGTGTTGAACATAAGACTGTGAATTTTTTACATCTAATTATATTATTGTTTTATCTAGATGCATTTGGAATGCTGCCACTACTGCCAGCTTTTCGTCTTTGCATATAGGAGTGACAGTTCTCTACAAAAACAGCTCTTGCCTAGATAGTTATGCATTTTATTCAGTTTCATTTCTTTACTAAATAAAACAGAGTAAGATCACAGTGTTTCATTATTGATAATGTATTTGATCAGTTGATAGAACTGAGTATTTGATAACATTTTCCTCACTTTTGCAGCAGTAAAGCAAGAATTCTATGTATAATTACTCAAACTTGTTTGAATAAACTTATTTACTTCTAAATACCTATTAACTAGACTGTGCATTCAACATTTTGATTGTTTTACTCATAAATAATCCCATTGTCTTCAGTGAATAAAACCAAATGGCAGTTGCAGTGTGTTCACACATCTTCAGTGCTAAAACTTTCATTACTTTTCTTTGCAAATGTCGCTTAATATTAATGTAAGGTAAATTATACTCAGTATGTGTAAAAAAAAAAGTCAGTTGATTTTTTTCTCCTCTTTCGTTTTTACAGGAATATATGCTCTTAGCATTTTCACTTCACATCAAGTGTGTATATTATTTGTGAAAAAAAAAATGGGAAGATATCTCTAGCTATGGAAGGGATGATGTGAAGGGCATAAATAGCAGCTAGTCTCTGCAGGTATGAACTTGTTCTTATTTAAATCGATGGAAATTTGACTGCCAACTGCAGTGAATGCAGAATCAAGTCCTGAATTCCTTCTGAAAATCAATTAGATGCATTCTTAATAGGCTTTCATGCCTTTGAAAATCTGTCTCTAGATTACTATTGGAAACCAATCAATTATATATTGGACTTCATTTTATAAAAATAAATTGCACAATATTGTGTAAAATGAAAGGAAATGCTTTCATTTACAGGCTTTTTATTTATCCAGAAAGATTAAGCTATATCTAGGATTGCCAAATCACTTTGTTTTATTTGCTGAAACATACAGGACTCAACAGAATGCTGATGTGATTCTGTGTATTTGAATTGTTTCTGCACTGTGAAGAATAGTGCTGGTCCTAGGAACCTGAGAGCTGAGAAATTGCTATGTCAGGCATTGGACTGAAATACATTTTAAATAGGCTTTTTATATGGTGCTGTAGCAATTGAAAATTCTGATTCGGTGTCCACTAAGAAAATGTTGGAAATGCTTTTAGAAGTTTCTTACCCAATACTAAATTTGTCAGTTCAGTAAATAGTGAATAACCCCAAATATAATCATTAAGGAAGAATAAGCAATTTGTAATGTAAAAACTGTGCTGTATTCTGACTTGGATTTATTTTGAATCTTCCATTGCTGACAGGATCTTCAGTGATGGCTGAAGACTACATGACACAAGCTGGCAGGTGGTACAGCATAAGGTTTGCATAAAGCTAATTTTTCCATTTCTCCCATCTCCTCATCTGCTGTCTTTCGGGCTCAATAATCTCTTTCTTTAAACTGCATTATTGTCAAATGTTATATTGACCATGAGGTCATATAATGTCACATCATATATTGTGCTACACTCTGCTGTATTTACTTAGAGAACAGTATATTCTTTTGAAATTTTAGCTAGACATACAGCTTTTCTAGATTTAAAGTTATAATGTTAACATCTATTTTATGTAATTAAGATGCCTGTTAATTGAGATATTATATTACAATATATTTATTAGTCTATAAATCACTACTATGTGATGTAGATAATATATGAATACATTCATATAGCATGTATATTAACTTATGCATAATTCACATAAAAAGATATTGAGGCTATTAGTAGTTTTATTTAATAAATTCAGATAGTGAGTCAAGTCAAAAGATGCTCTAAATACCTTATAACTTTAATAGAACCAGAGAGGAGACAAACTTCAGGAGGAATTTCAAAACAAAGCATTTGTTTGAAATGTTTGAGGAGTTATTATGTTAATTATTTATAACTAGGAGGGGAAAAAGTAACAAATTACATGGAAATTAGGAACTGATTGGTACATATTTAATTAAACCAGCTGTATCTGAATATATTTGAAAGCCTGATCCTCCTAAACTACTGAATGAATTCTGTTCAAACTAAAAATGGTAAAAATGTGACTGAGAACAAGCATGAGAAATATTGGCCTAGAGGTAATTGTTTTGAAAAGTTATTTTAAGCTAGTGAAAAGAAGGTCATAGAATAAAAGTGCCATTTCAACCATATAAGTGTAATAAAATCAGCTAATGCAGGAGTGCATTCTGGCAAGAATAAATAAGCATTGCAAAGCCTGATATAGCCAGCATGGAATACAGAATGTGTCCAAGTGACTAAACATCAAATGAAGGATTATCCCTACTTCTGAAGAATCCATTCCAGCAAGAAATTGAACCATGGACTACTGCATCTGAAATTTGTAGGACTCCCTAGAGAGCTAAAAAGGAATCTGCAGATTCTGTTATGAGTACACCAAAAAACTCGGTACAGTACTGTAGTGCACAAAAGTACACGTTCCCCAAATTTCCCTTTTTAAAGGACTTCTTTCAGATTACTAATCAGACTTTGGTCTTCTGAGTTTTTAAAAGTACAGCCAGGTTCTCTTTGGTGTTACTTTGCATTTGAATGCAAGGAAGAAGTTCTGATTTTCTAAATGTTCTAAAATACGAACAAAAATATTGTAATTCTCTGAAGTGGCTTGAATGCCAACTGTGCAAGCTTATTGAAGGACCTGCCAAAATGATGGTGTAGAATATATTGATGCAATGACATCCTACATATATTGCATATGTCTCAAACAACTTCCAAAACACTGTTCTAGGCCACTCCAGAGGAAAGAAATTATCCATAGATAATGAGTTGAAGAGAGATTTTGTTTTTTACACCTTTCTTAATATGGTATAGAAAATAGAAAGAAATGATGGACAAGATACTGACAAATGCTGAACAAGATAATGAGTTGAAGAGATATTTTTTTTTACACCATTCTTAATTTGGTATAGAAAATAGAAAAAAATGATGGACAAGATAATGACAAATGGGTTACTCTTAATGAGATTATTGACTGTGTGAGTCAGAGAACATGTTAATAACATATGTGTAGTGCCTGCCACAATAGAAAAACTTCTGTACTTGAAGCCTTGAGTGCAATAATTTAAAACATGTATTTTAACAGTTGTCAAAGAGATAGGAGATAAATAAGTGAGGATAAAATAATGAATTTGTTACTTCTCTGACTGAATTTGCCAATGTAAACAGTGCAATTTTATCAGTCACCCTTTCCTTATCGTTTATTTGTAAGCCTTGTTTGCACTAAAAAGTATTTTTAACTAAATAGAATTGTCATTAAAACTTAATTCAGTTTTAATTGAACAAGTGCAGATCCCTTTTACAGAATCCCCCAAGTAGGTTGCTTTAAGATACATCATTTTAACTTAGGGTATTGTTTACATAAACGTTGCTTTCATTGACTCTCCTGGCTAAAGAAGGTCTTACTGTGGACACGAATTCTCATATTCCTGTGTTAATTGAACTGGTTAGTTGTGTGATCATGTGAAGAATTGCACCAGTATTCTAAGACAGTTCACCACACAACCCAACTGACGCATCAGCCATGGTGGAGGAGGAGTTTATGAGTAAGAAACAAGAGGCAGGAGGACATGGAAGTTCAGTCTATGTGCTTATTCTTACCGTAAGACATTTCATCAACTTTCACCAACATTTCATTGAGTGAACCCCTAGAGAACATGAATGCACACAATTCGGACAGTTCTGTGAATTCTGCAAGCCTTTCTAACTTGATTTTTTTTCAATCCTGTGTCCAGCTGCGTAAGGATGGTGGATTAGGGTTCGTCATACACAAAACTATTTTGAAGAATCAAGCTGTTTTGGTAGAGTATCCCAGCAACCAAAACTGTGCAGAAGAGTCCACTTAAGATATGGTTAAATATTTTTGCCAACCTTTAATGAAAAACACTGGTGAAAACTTAAAACAACAGCTAAGAAACATAAACATCTATTCAAGTCAATGAAAACTAATTGGCTAAGCTCTCTGACATCCAATTTGATGTGATTTGTTTATATATCCAGAAAGGGAGCTTCATGTTCGCATAAGCTAGATTTCTAGTGACATAGTTATGAATTGCAGCACATCTTTGCCAGTGCTTTTTGACCCAGTGAAACATAAAAGTTTTGTTTATTTTATAACAAATGGCTGCATGCGTGTGATAACACTGTAATAAACACTATTGACTTGTGGAATGTTGATGAAAAATCTCGTCCAGAAAGTCTGTTTACTTCAAACAAAGCAGAAGTATTCATGCTTTCATCTTTGGGGTGATACACAGACACTTCTACTGCAGAAATGTGGGCCTGATCCCCTTAAACCTTCAGTCAGGGAACTCGGTTGCTTTAGACTTTTATCCATTGTCCTCAGTGAAAAGCTTGGCTAGTATGATAGGTAATGATTTCAGTGTATCAGTGACTGAAGCACTCAAATTTTGGTAAACATCATGGAACAAGACAGTTTTAAGGGAATTCTCCAGAGAGCTGGCAAAACTGAATGCCAACACCTTAGACAACTGCTTAGGCAAGTGATGGTAAGCCTATTGATAAGCAACACTTAAATCCTGGCATGTTCTGCCTGGCTTTTTCACTTTGGCTACAAATAGAATACAAGGATGAGTCCTCTCGAAGTGGCAGAAGCTAAACCATGCTCAAAAATATACACTAAACATACCTGAAGGGTAGTTGTGCAGAGTAACACTTGAGTGTGTGGCTTTTACCGTATCTCATAATGCAGTAATTTTCCAGTGTAGATACATCTTTGAATAAATATTGGATTTTGTTCTGCTTTTAAGGCATAAAATATTAATTACTGACTTCCATTTAGAAGGACAGTCAGTTCCATCAGTGCAAACAAAATGAGGACTTGCTAGTTCAATCATATGAAAAAAAATTATGATTAACTTTCAGTTTCTAAGTCAATTTTGAGGTGAATAGTTGGGAAAAAAAATCATAGACAATAGACATACTGGATTTATAAGTCTTTGAAATATGGATAGTGTTTACAGAACTGCTCTATGCCTTTGCTTCAGAGTAAAATGCCTGTTGGAATCCAACCTATATAATTTATCTTATAACTTTGGCAGTAAATAAAGAAAAACAACAACTTAGGTAATTGTATTATCTTTGGACCAACAATCTTAAGATGGACTTCTCAATACAACTGAAGAAAAATAAAGCAAAAAACCTTCAGGGAGAATGTCCTTATTTATTTATTTATTTTTAACTAGCACTCCATAACATATCTAATAGTTACATTCTGTGTCTACAGTTTAACTTTGAATGTAAGCATTCAGGCTCCTCAGAGGCCATTGCTTACCCAATGCTGCAATTGTATGAAATTACTCAGCAAAAACTGTGGGCAGGGATGAGAGAGCGAGCAGTGGCTTCTCCAAGTCGGGTTCTTAACCCTGTGTGGTTGTGAAGACAGTGGTGGAGCGTGGCATGCTGAGCTAGGACCCTCCTTTAGCAATTCCACCTGCCAGTCTAAGGCAGCAGGAGGCTGCAACACTGCTTCAGCTTCTGTCTCCACAGGATTTGGTGGTATTGTAGCAAAGTGTGGATTCTACAGTATATAGGCTGCGGTACATGTATGTACGTATCTGCGTGCACTCTCACACACATACACACTCAGTAGTCAAGGTACTTCCTCTTCAGAAAAACCTTCAGTCTGCAAAATTATCCCATTTCTAAGCTATTTATGTAGCATCTATTGGTCAGGAGGATATAAATCTTTGTGCTTTCAGGAAGAGGAGTAGAACTCTCTAATAGTGAAAGGCAGCTGCCTCTGCCTTTCTACAGTAGCTGTGTATCAGGTTATTACGTTTCTCTTCAAAATAAGTCTGTGTTCAGAGGAGTCTTCATTAGAATGGAGGGTTGATTAATTTGAGTAGTACCAGTTGCTCAGATAAACTTCCAAACTCCAGGAATCTTGTCTATATACTCCAAGGCTTTGCTCAAATTTCTATGCAAGACACGCTGTTACTAAAGGTAGTCTTTAGCATGTGCAGAAATACCAAGTAATTATTTTCAGAGCCCCTAAAATGATGCTTTTTTTAAAGAAATGCCCTTTGAAAATTTTGCAGATGAGTATCTCAAATATGCTGTTTTCTGGCAGCAAAACCAGTACTGCAACAGGCACAGCTTAAGGGATCAGTTACCCTTAATAACTAAATTTCATGAGATAATCATAACTTTACAATCGACAAGGTACAAAACATAAAATCAGTCTTTCTAGTTAGATGATTTCATTTTAATGCCAGGATAAACTGTTGTCCGTGCAGCTAACTGAAGGCAAAGGGAATGATGGGAATTCTTACCCATTTTGATGATTCTTACCCTTTCTGACTCAGAAGCTCCGGAGTGTGTACCTTGGTAATATAATACTATCTTCCCATTACTAGATTTAAACTTTTAGATCAAGTAGATAATATTTCCTGTTTGTGTAATTACTGACTTATTACGTGATTTCATTTTATTTATTCAGTGTATATGGTTTAATTAGAAAAATTACTGAAATTTTTTTACGTGAGCTGTTAATAATTACATTTGGAAACTTACACCCTCTCAGGGCTACATTCCCTCAAACTGCCTTCTGCCCTCGGTGTTTATTGTCTGTTTGCTGTGGAGTCTTGCTTTGCTTGTGAAGTTCCCTGCATTGTGATGCAAACATATTTCAATTTCACAAAACATTACATTTTCCATAGGTACTGTAGGTTATCCAAAGATAACGGTCTGACAACTGGCTGTAAATGATTTCATGTTGCACAGGTCTGCCTTACAGGCAAAAATCTTAACCTCTGTTTTAACGTTCAGAGCATGTAATCCAAAACTGAAGAATGTGGCAAAGACTATAGAGATAATGAATTGCTAGGAATTGTAGTGATGCACGGTTCTACAATCACCCTTTTCTCTCTGCTGAAGGACCCTGCACATAAGGCAAATCTCCACCTGGCAAACCCTACCAATATTTTTTTCTGAATTACACAGATGTTACAGGATGCATTATGATCAGCTCTGTACCAAACCAGTATATTGCTTCCTTTGTAGTTGGCCATTTGCATTAGGACACAAACAGTTTCTTTGCTTATCTGTGTTCCTGAGTTGAGTCCGGCAGGTTTCCTGCCTTTTATTAGTTGCAGCATAATCTAAAATAGAGGCTGAATAAAATAACTGACTAAGAATATAGCTTCAGATAATAATGTGTATGTGCCCCACTCTGCCTTTCCCTTTTTGTGTCTTTCCCTACGGGAAATACAGTTATCTTCCTTATGCTAAATCCAGTTCCTATCCACCTCAATCATGTGTATCTTGGCATCAGTCTCACAGCAGAATAAAAAGTCAAATCAGCAGGAAACTCCCACATAAGAGCAACAGGCAGCCCCAGGCTGGAAAAAACCCACAAATATATCCTCTCAAACTTTTCCTTTTATACTCTCCCAAAAATGAGAGTTCTACTCATTAGAACCACTCAGGTTTTCTTGTAATTTTGAAGATAATAAGCCTTCAAAGAATAACAGCTCGTTGTTCAGCAAGCTTGCCAACCTTTCAAAGCCTTTATTTCGAAGCTTCTTTAGCTTCTTTGTGAATAAAGAAATCTATAAAGAGAACAAATTGAAATTTCTGCTTTTCCAAGTGTTTTGCGTGAAGGCTACACAAGCTGTCTTCTCTCAAAATGAGTCAGACCTCAAATCAGAGATTTAAAATAACCAAAAATTTTTTGATACAGCTGGTGGGATGGATTTTATGTGTTTTACATGCAGTCTGACTCTAAAGCCATAAAATATATCTGTAATTGAAAATTCAATACGTTACATCAAAACCCTAAGGTATTCTTTATTATTACAATCCTACATATTCAAAAATATTACTAGTAATTTGATAAGGGGTATTTTAAAAGTTTACAGATAGGCAAAGGATGACCAAGTATCATACAAATACCTATCATATAAACATGTTGACAATATAGGAAAAGTACCAGTGTGGTTTTGGAATGCAATCTGAATTTGTACGTATCGAATTGATGTGCAGAATGTCTTTTTAACCCATTCTTACATTCATACATACATGTGTGTATTACATATACATACATTTCAGAGCGAGTTAGTCCTTTAAGACATTAGGAGGAACTGTGTTCATACTAAACTGACTTGCCCTCCCCAAAATGAGAGAATGTTTACCAGGGTTATAAAACAGAGAGCACATGCTCAGAGATAAGAAGATTTTTTTTTTTTTGCAGGAGCAGAGATTCAGGGAATACAGAGTTAGGAGTAAAATGTCCTTAGAAGAGTTGGAGAAGGGAGCTTGGAGTAAGAAAGAAGTGTTACTTAGTGAATGGAGCACATGACTCAGTGGCTTGGAAAGCTTAGTGGTAGTAAATGCGAAATAATTACATTTGTAGGGAATATGTGACGAAATATCTGTGCTCTCGCAGGATCGTAATCATCTCTTAATTTAGGAAGGAGATCAGGACATTGCTGTGAAGAGCTTCAAAGACACGTAGATTCCCTGATAGAGGTTCCTGTATCCATTTCTGCATTAGTACCTGAGTAACCGTTGAGAATTACAAAGCAGCTCAGGGTCTGCAAGACTCTCTGGTGACTGGTGTAGGCTTACGATGGGAGAAATCAAAATCAACCCTACATGGAATTCTTTGCCAGAATATTTGAATTGATAAAAAAAGCAGGTACACACAGAGTACAGGCCCAGTCAGAGGTTGGAGTGACATTGAGCTCTTCCGTTTCCAAAGTCCACTAAAAACTCTGGAAGCAACTCTTACTTAAAGATACCTTTTTTCAAAGTGAAGTAGCGCTACTGTGGGGGATTTGAACCCCTGTGGGTGTGTGAATGGCTGACTGCCTCTTTTGCCCGTGAGCTTTGATTTCTTTGAGGATAGAATAGTAGTACTTAGGTCCATGTGCAAATTATTTGAGCCAAATACTGCTTTTGGTTATACACTTGCAGTCTCGTGGATAGGCATATTTTTTTTCAAGCAAGTTCATGGAGCTGCAGGGCGGGTTGACAGTCACACTGGAAAGGCAATGCACAGGTCACAAACAAACCTGCCGTCAGAGTCCTGGTATCACTGGGCAGGTCCATGGCGATGGGATCAGGCAGGAGCCAGGTTAGGAAGTCAGGTCCAATGGGGCACAGGCAAGGATGGAAGCACCCACATTGAGCTCAACGTGGGTGAGCTTACTTAGGGTCCCTGGAGCCATGGGCAAGGGTATGTGGATGAGGGTCCCAGATGAGGCTGGTCAGGGCCATTAAGGCCTATTAGTGTATTCAGGATCCTGACAATTGTAACCTTACATAGATAATTATTTGTTAGAAGTCTTGCGTTTGGGACAGACCACAATGGTTTCAGGGACTGTGTCTTACTGAACCTGTGTTCAGATTCCTCATTATAGATGCAGGAACAACAGCAGTGAACATTCATGTAAATATTCTTGTATTTTTAATCCTGTTCTCTCTACCTGCTCAGAAACAGTAGCCAGACAGTATTGGTGCTCCCATTGCCACAGCGATCTAAGAGCTATCCCTTAATTGTAACAGCAATTGATGATTTTAACAAAAAGATCAAGCACTCAAGCAGAATTCCTAGGATAATAGCTATGCTGGAGAACTTTTAACATAGTATTTCTACCAGATGCAACAATCATAGCAATAATGAGAGTAATGTCCTGGAGACAGAAGGACACTGAATTTTGCCACTTGGTTGACCTAAACATGAATGCTAAGCTTTGTGAAAACCCCTGTCCACATTAGTACTCCCCCTGTTACTAATGCCGTGAAATCACTGCTGTAGTTAGCTATAGGAGACAAAATACCTTCCACTGTAGCCCAGGAGGACACGTAAGTCAGATCAAAAAGTAGCACTAAAGTACCACGTACAAAATAGCTTTCAGTAGTACTGAAACTAGTATATTCAGTGGAATGTTACCAGAAAACATACTTAACAACCCCAGTATCCACAAATAGAGTAAATTAAGAACAGAAGCTGTCAGCATCTATCACAGAGGAGAAATGTACTTTTTTGGTATTTGAAATTGGCACTAATGTTCACTTTTTCAGGGTCATATTTTATGTGAGACTGAAAGATCAATTGGCGAAAGTACTGAAAGTTCCTGGTTTTTTTTTCTTAAGTCTTGCTACTTTCATATCTTACGTATGAGCTTATCCCTCAGCTTTCATGCTCTTATGTTCTCTTCATTGCGTCTTTTAACCAAACTTGTCCTCACACAGAATTACAAACAGGAGTTGAAGAAGTCTGACTGAGGTAGAGCACAACAAAGAACAATTTCCAGTCAGAGATAAAGAAATACTGTAGTGTAAATGGGCTCTTTAAAATAATATCAAACTAAATATATAAATTCTGACAGGACTGTATATTTTATGTCTGCTAACCTTGTAATTTTAAGGCAGATGACTCATTGTATTGTAGTATCTGAAGCAATGATAGACCAGCATCTGCCACTGGCTGTTTTGGTAGTGCTTGCCATCTAGTGGATTACTGCTTGTATACACATTTGAGAAAGATAATCTGCTACAAAAATATTTGAAAAACTGTTTAATGATCACACTATTTAATGATATCTTACAGACTTTGAGTACCACTAGATGAAATTATCATTATTTTCTTTTTAAATGAAAGGCTAGTGAAAAAAAATCGAAGTAAAAATTGCAAACGCTGTCACAACTTTTACCCATTTTTTTCTAGCTCTATTTATAGCTATTGCTTGACTTGGTGATAGGCAAAAGATGGAATTTGAGAGCCAATGAGTAGTCAGTGCACATGGCCATGGACTCAGCTGTAAACTCCAGCCCCAAGCTAACATATTTTGGTTGGTGGTCTGTGATGACCATATTTAGCAAACATGAGTTCATTGAAATTTAAACCAGTCATTTCTACTTCTGTTAGAGTTTGCTGTGGCCTTGTCATTTTTGTCACTGGGAAAGTTTGGGCACATGTACAGTAGTAACTGAATTTTGTCGACTTTACCATCTCTCTTCTGTTAGCCACCTGACTTGGAATGGTTGTCATCCATATTTTGACCTGGATTTCAGTCTCTTCCTGTACAGTAATTTATCCTTCATTAACTGCCCACTAATCTTAGATCAAAAGTGGTGTTCATACCGTAACTATGCAAGAATCTGTACATCAGTTACAAGGGTTCCATCAATTACTTACAAAAACCACTTCTCCACACAAAGGCAGTCCTCCTGCCAAAATGTTGAGTCTCCTTTTTCAAGTGTATATACAATTGAGCTTTTATTGAGCTTTGTAATAATGTATTGCAAAAATATGGACTATTTTACCAGAACTTTCCTCACAAAATCCAGCCTACAGGAGACAGTTAAAAGAAGTCACCAGTAACAGAGAATTGTCAGGTTTGAATACAGCAAGTTTTCTGCTATACCGATGATTGTGACAGTATTTTTTACTCTTCCATGGTGATGATGATGTTGGAAAGTTTAGCCAATAGCTGTGTGATACTCAGGAATACTCAGTTTATGTTTTACACTTCTAGAAGAGTTTCCAGTTACTCTTACAAAGCTCAAGAACATACCTTAATTCTTACTTGTTACAGATATGTCCATATAAATGGTTTTACTATTTATAGTATTTTATGATCAATAACCTATTGATGAGGAACTTGATGTGCACATGTTAAATCTGGGTCAGAAGATTCCATGGGATCAAAACCTTAACTCTGTGTTGTTTGGCTATTATTTAGCTGAGGGTATTTGGATCTTGCAGCGTATTATGTGATTGTCATACATCAGAATTTATCATCTTCCCTTATTTGATATGGTGGTCTTGTGACTGAGGATAGTTTGGTTCCCCTCCACCTCTCACAACTGCTGTGGGGAATTTCTATTATTACCAGAAGGTGAAATACAGTTTCTTTCTTTATACATTGAATTCCTTCACTTTCTGTTATATACTGATTATTCTTCTAACACTACAGAGTATATACATTTCATTGGGAGGATCATCAGGAATACTTGGAATTAGGAAATATTTAAGAAATTTTGTACAGCCATCCTCCTGGTTTCAAAACAGTAACCATATAATAATTTGATCTTTTCCCAAATTTAGAAAATTGTATTTTAGTACAATAACATAAATCTGCACTCAGTGGTATCATATGCTTGAAAAATCATTTTTATTAATAAAAAGAATAAGGAAAATAGACATTGTAATTAAACATTTGCTTTCATCTACAAATAATTACTGCGAATAACAAAACAATAAAATAATTGTTGAAGTTCTTGTGAACAGTTAGAGGAAGGAATTTTCTGAAATAGAAACTAAAGAAAGTTCTGAAATAGAAAATATTTGGCAGTATCTCTTAGCCTCTCAATAAAATATGCATGTAAACAAATAATCCATATTTACAATATCACATGCAGTCTTCCTGGTTACATGTAGTAAGACGTGTACATGTAATTATTGTACATTCAATTTTAAAATCTAATTTGCACCATCATTTCTCAGTATCATTAATTTTGGAATCAACACTGTTCTGTTTCTGTGCG
Source organism: Baryphthengus martii (assembly GCA_013396935.1). Classification (NCBI taxonomy): domain Eukaryota; kingdom Metazoa; phylum Chordata; class Aves; order Coraciiformes; family Momotidae; genus Baryphthengus; species Baryphthengus martii. The sequence continues at coordinate 137,325 of VWZK01021167.1, read as the reverse complement.
CAGTACTGCATGCCAGCATGAAAATACTTTTTTTTTTTTAAATTATATTTTTAATCTTAGGTTTTATAACTTCTTATGTTTTTATAGGAATCCAGACTTGTAATGTAAGCTCTACAATCATGTCCCTGTAAAAACAACAATGTAGAAGATTTCCAAACACACAGAAAAACTCTGATAAAAAAGCTAGAGTTTTACCTCCCATTTATATCTTTGAAAATATACCTTTTTATTTCCCATGTTGCTACTATTACACATAAATACAGGTAAGAAGAGTTGCGTGAAAGGGAAGTTAATGAAAGGCTATTTGGAGAAGCAGCTTTAGGAATACATTTTATTCCAGAGAAAATTACTCTCCAAAGTCCTATGTATTTTTATTGAGCACTTGAACTAATCTCATATGTTGCAAGGATACGTAAAGACCTTTTTAATCAGTTTAGAACAGAATCCCAAAGTCTATAGTCTGTTTTAAATTGCACATACCAAGGCTGAGCAAGGTTTAGGAGCTCACAGCTACCAAATAAATCTCATGGGGACCTTCCAAGGACCACAGCGGTCAGAAGCCCACAGCCCATACATATGAGGTATCACCGATTGTGGTAATTCCTCAGAATGGAATCTTCCAGCTCCCACTGAGTTTCTGCTATCACGTTGAAAAAAACCCCAAAAATATAGTCTGGCAACTACCCTCAAAAGGCTGCTAATCCAGAAGTAAAGAAATGCCACCGTTCTTTTTCAAGTCTCATTGCCCTTGAACAGTACATGGAATAAAATGGAAAAGAGAAGGCATACTGGTTACTGTAGCTTAACTTTAACAGCACATAGAACCATTCACCTCAAAGCTGTTGATTTCATTACATCCAATTCAGTGTTGTAACAAAAGAAATCACAGATTTTGTGGGTTTTTTTACCAATATACTGTAGAGTTTCTTCCAGAACAATGCTTAGACAAGTGCTTAGACTCTCTTCCACACGAACACACGCTTTTATTAGGTGACTTAGTACTATGGAAGGATTGAACGAGCTCATTTTCACAAGTGGATGAGATGCAGTAACAGGCCAGCACATACTAACTTAAAATGCTGTTGCCTGTGTGAGTGCAGTATAAAAAGCTAGCACAGTAAATGACTAGAAAGTTGAGCTCATTTATTTACTGTGTTATACCTCAACCATTAACAGAACATCTCTCACGAAAACTAAATGTGCACGCACCAGCTGTAAGATGCTTACTGATTTCACCAAAAAAAACAGACTTACTGAGCAGAACATAATGAGATCAGAAGAAGGTGGCACAATTTAGAGTTTTCGAGGAGCTACTGCAAATCCCTCTTCCTACTTAATGTTCAATATATAAATTTTTAATAGGATGCATAACATAATCATGTTGTGACTTGAGCACCAGTGTGATGTAAAACAATTGCTCTTGTTTTTCTCTCAGAAAGCTGCTATCAGTACTGTTGGGATTTTATGCTGAAGCTGCACAGAACACTTTTAGGGAAGACAGGTAATTGTGTGGAACTTGAAACATGGAAAAAGATGTCTGATCCATTGCACATAGTGGGTCTGGAGGAGTGCTCACACAGTAGGATAATATTCCGTCTGTCATACATGAATTCTACACTAAGGCATTTAAAACTAGGTATTTTCTCAAACGAAACAATACACTAATGCTAGGTGGGGCCCTGTCATCCACAACTATATGTAAGTAAAATCATAGAACTATGGGATGTAGTCCTTGAGTACCAAATGGTACAGCAGAAACATTTTTCATATAACGATCATGCTAGCTTTCTATACTGCATTCACCAAATAATTAACTGGTACTATACATCGAAACAACAGGAACTAAGGTACTTCTTGTCAGAGAAGATCCAAAATAACTCATGACCAAAACCGATTGTACTAACGTGACACTGAAATACAAACCCGGCATATTTGCTAAAGTTTAATGTGTTTAAAAAGCTGAAATAGAAAAATATTATGTAGTCTGTAAAATAATAGGAAATTATATGCTGTCTGAGACTGTCTATATTACAACAAGAACAGTGGTAAATTTGGACCCGTAGTGGGCTTTGCAGGTTTTACAAGATATTACAATAGAAAGGCTCATCATTTTGGACAGTGCTCATCATTTTGGACAGTGCAATCAAAACAACCTACTATAATTATTCTTCTGTAATAGTAAAAAATAAGTATTGTTTATATCTGTGAAAATAATGAATGCGCATAATACATTAATAGTCTGATTACTTGAATGAGCTATAAGAGTAAAGTGCCAATAGAGATTCAAACTGCATTATTTAACACTTTAATTTCAAATTAAAAAGTCATAGAGTATATATAGTTTGCTTATAGACTAAATTATAGACTAAATCATGTCTCCATGCCCATGCTGATAATGATTTTGACACCAGTGTGGAGATACCAAAACTGGCTTTGAGTTAATGAGTAGCGTTTTAATCAAATCAGCAAAGCTCAGGTTGTTTCTTGGAGGAAACATTTCTCACTTCAAGCTCCTTTCTTCTGTGAGACTGCTAACAGTCCGCTCGGGTTTCTAAACTCCTAATTTCTGGGCTAGGGCCATAGATCAACAGAACTGTGCAATCAAATAAAGATAGTAAAATGCTGCCTTCTGGGATAAAAGGAAGACTTGGTTTAAGCGATCCGTATTTTTCAAAGTGTGTATCTATAGTTTTCCAAATAAGACAAAAGCTCATTTGGATGCCTTATAATTTCCTTAGATTCCAGTAATGATCGCACATAATCCAAAGCCAAAAGTTGTCTGTATACAATATATTGGGTAGAGTTGGTTAAAAAGTTCACAGATACATTCTGATTTAAAAAAAAAAAAAAAGAAAAAAAGAAAAAAAAAGGTTTTTAAAGGAAATACAACAATTAATGAAGATTCAGGCAAACTTTCATTTCTTTTTCTGAGCTTTATGGCACAGCTCTGCAAAGTGCTGAATCACCTCAAATCCCATAGATTTTAGCAGCTAATGAGGGGGCTAATTGGCTTGAGAATTCAGAGTTTTAAAAAAAGTGAACATTACCATAAAAATGAAGTGTGCCCAACTAAGTTCTGCTGTCTGGTATACTTCATGACTGATTCATAAGCAGCAAAATCACTCAGACCATATAAGCATATGTGTGGGACTTACTGGAATTTAAGTCCATATGCAGAAAACTTCAGTATCTTCGAGCAAGCCATGCTGAAAATAAAACCCCAACCTATTTATGTACCAATATAACTAAGCTGGAAGGAACCAGGGGGGGTTGGCAGTACCATTACTCTGCATTTTCTTTACATGGTGGATCGTTGGCCTGCTTCATCAAGTTTGAGGTTTTGTTTTCTGGCTGCTTCACTATTGATCCTCAGCTCAGATTTATCTGCATTACTGCCATCTGTCATTGTGGATTCTGCTTCTGTGCCTTCAGGAGGCCCTCCAATGGAGCGCAGAACTTTAGCATTCTGTTCTGGGGGGCGCTTCCAATGGGGCCTGCTTGCCATCCACAGAACGAGTGCACCAAATATGACAAGCAAAAGACCCAAACAGTTGACAAAAGTTGCCTCTGGTGGGGATGCATTATATAAAGGATTTTTCCTTTGGAAGGGAAAAAAAAAAAAGAAAAAAGTCAGTTGTTTTAAAGACAATCCTGGTCTAAAACCATCAATCTTCTGCTACGTAGAAGGTCTTTTTAAACCAAACCAAACCAAACCAGTGTCCCAATACTCGATGGTTATTCTGTGCAAACGGAAGTACGGTTTGCAATGAATAACCTTAATAAACACGTGAAAAACAAGATACTTACAAGGAAAAGATAAGCTTTTCTGTGATTCCCGTGAGAGCTGTTGCAATCACTGTGGCGAAGATGGTAAGACCCGAATAAACGTGTATTGGCAGGAGAGCTGCTCGGAGGCGAACCGGAGCAAAAGGGAGCAGAAAGATGGCGAAACCCAGGAAAAGCTAAACAGAGAATAGATTCATAGTTAAAGCTTTATGGGAAACAAGCTGTAGTTCTCAAACAGAATAAAAATTCCATTTTAAGATGTCTTTAGGTGCAAATTAGAAAAGCAACGGCATTTTTATTTCTGAATGTGTTTCCCTTCAAAACGAAAACAATAATTCTGCATTAGCACTTGGGAAGCAGACATGATATATTTTATAAATAATCCCATGTAATATCAGTGTCCAAACTAAATAGTAATGCTGAAACTGCAACCAAGCTAATTACAAGAAACACAAGTTTTCAGTGTCACTAATTCAGTGAGATATTAAAGGTATGAGCAGCGACACTTTTACAGTCTCTTCAGGTCCTGTCCTTTGCTTGTGTTACAGATTTACGCATAAATGAATCTCCGAAGGCAGTCTAACCTTCTGACTTGAGAGGACTGAATAATTTTACCTTCTCAGAGTTTTCATTAAATTAAAGTCTATGTCTTTAGAAGGGCAATGGTCAATGTATCATTGGGTTGGCATTTAGGGAGTGAAGATGTGGGTGGGTGGCCTGAAGTTATTCAGGGGACATGAGTCTTCCCTTTAGCACCGACACTGTGATGGAAGGTAACACATCATGTCACATGGTTTTAGTCACAGGCTTGCCCAGTCATCCTGAGGCTGCATCCCTTCTTGAGTTTGTTCTACTGTTACCTACCCCTGCTACTAAATGAGAAATAGCGCATGAATTTGTATTTCATCTTGCTTTAACTTCCAGTCTTTGTCCTTCTTTTGTCTTCCTATGCTGGATTTAAAAGCCTGGTATTTTCTCCCTGGGAAACTTTTTAATACACCATAATCAAGTCATCTCTTAATCTCCTTTAGAGCTGCTAAACAGTTGGAGCTTCTAAAGTCTTTCACTGGAAGCCAGTTTTTCCAGCTCTCAGATTTTCCAGATTTTCTTTGCTTTTTTTTACATTTTAGAAAAAAATATTCCATAGTACTTACTTCATATTAGTTTTGTCAATACACGGAGGATAAAACAATCTCTTACTGGAGAATTGACTTTTCCTGTTGTAACAACATTGTGAGAACTCATTTTGAGCTTCATGTTATCTTTGAGTATTTCTTCCCAGAGACACTGCTTTCCAAGAGACAGTTCCATGTTACATTTCTGCCCTACTCTTAATGTCTTTGCACTATATTGTATTAACATACGCTTGCCTTAAATACAGTGTATTTATGCTTTTGCTTCTGTCAGCACAGTATTATGTGAGCATCCTCCCTCAAAAAGTTTTCAATTCTGTGGCTGACATACTATTTCTGGCAAATACCAAGTGTCTTACTTTATGCCTATTTTTTAGCAATGGTGCTCCATCACGTAACAAACGTCAGTCTCTGACTGGAGACTTACATCCCAATGTCCTGGTTTTGCTGGGACAGCATCACACACCTGCCACGATCTGCAGGCCATTAGCAGTTTGGAGTCAGCCAGGGGAGCAGCCCCGAGCTGGCTCACAGGGCTATCCCAGCCCAGAAACATCACGCTCGGTATAGAGGGGGAAGTTTGCTGAGGATGGAGGGTCTTCTGCTTGGGCTCCTGCTCTGACTCCCCCTGACCCTGCTCCTCTTCCTGATCTTGAAGACTGCCTTTCCATTTTTTGGGACCACTGTACATTTGGTGGGCTGTATATAACTTTGTTTACTTTATACTGGCATAGGTATTAGTTTTGCTGTTTCATTAAATCCATTTTCATTTCAACCCGTGGGTCTCCTCTCCGTTTCCCAATCCTCCTTCATGGCTAGGGAGGGGTCATTGGGTGATAGAGCAACCGCTACAGTTTAGCCCCAGATACGAGCTAAACGTAGACACTTGGTTTGGAGTAATTACCACCACAGTTCTATTGATGAGACAGGCAAGGCATTAAGTGCCATTGATCGTGTTTATCATAGCAAAATAAATAGTAGAATTAAGATCTTATTCACAATTTGTCTTAACCATTAGAAAAAGTGCTGATACTAAGTATAGTGGCAGCACAGATTTCCCTAAAATAACTGCATTATTAAGACAAGGAAAATCTTAACATTGTTCCTTCTTATTCATTAACTGCTGTTCAACTGTAAAGAATGTACTCAACAATGGTGCAATATGTTTTTGGTTTATTTTCTTAGTCTTAAAAACACTTTCAATACTATTTCCTGTACCTCCTAGCCCGAGCAATGAAAGATAAAAGTCCAGAAGCCAAATCCCTTAGCTGGGGATTGTTGTGTGCTTGATCATCAGATAATTCTTTCTTTTTTCTCTTCAGTGTTTTGGTAAAAAAAAAATAAAAATCATGTAATAATGCAGCAGAGGGAATTTGGAATGTATATGCAGAAACATCACATCTGTAAATGTGCGCTTAATGTCAGGGCATGTCTGCTCTTTTTCTATGCCAAATGCAAAACATAAAAGTTAGCTTATTTTAGGATTATGGTAATTCTGATTCTCTGCCAATAGGAGCAGTTAAAAGCATGAACAAAAACATTTATCAAAGTTTTGCTAATTCAGGGAAACTGGTTAACCAGTAGTAGCTCACTCAGATATGAGAGCCTTTAGATCGGCACTGCTCCCCACTGCACTTGTTCTGCTGATAAACAAAAGTCTTGAGGCCAAGAAGTGACTACTTAAAATTGTTATAGTTGGAAAAAAAAGGAAAAGTATTGCGTCATTTGAAACTTCCTTAGTAAAAGCTCTATCTGTATTTAAATAGGCTGCCAAGAAACCAAATCACTTGCTTTAACTTCAGCATTTCATAGAGCTTAGAAACACACCACTGTGTAACTGAATGGTAAATAAACTGCCATTATCCCAGCAAATAAACAAAATATGCTTTAAAGTATATTTTTCTTTGAAGCCAAGGATCCAGTAGTTGCACATTTACATGCTAATTTGTCAAATCACAGATGTAAAATGGGCATCCCTGTAGTTAGGGTGTATTAGTGAGGGCCTATTGTGTCTGAATTACTCAACACATTCTTTCAATTTGCAACCTGTTTTATAAATACATATAGATTCTGACCTGGAGAGAATAAAATATAACAGCAGTCAGCCCAATCCAGCTGTGCAGACTGTACATGTTGGGAATGCTGCGGGCATTGTGGAATTCAAACACGGCTACCATAGAAACAATTGCAAGAATCATAGCAATGGTATTTAATCCAGCGTGTATGAACTTCATTAGGAGTTTGCTGCACTTCCAGGTCCAGGGCAACCTGTACACAATAATAGCTGAAGAAAGAACAGAAACATGATTTTATGCCATATAGATTATGTTTTATATTTTTAGACATATTTTATGCCTTTATAACTTCTTTCTGATTTTAATAACCACGTACCATTCACATAGTTCCATTGTAAATTGCAGGAAAATCCAACCTTTAATCCTCTAAAAAAGTCTACTAAAAGGCTTTTTCTCCTCTACATATTGTAACATATTCCAAATATACAACTGAGGCTTAAATATAGCTTTCAGGGAGATCTCTTCCTATTTAAAAAACCCAAATCTTAAGTGTGTTGCAAAAGAAAAAAAAAGAATAGTGAACAACTTGGTGTCATCTTTTCATCATTCCTTAAATTGATCTAACAGGGATTCTGCATAGGATTTTGATTTTTCTGCTACTAGTCAGATTGGAGGAATAGAGCCCAATTCTTAGATCGAGAAGACCACCTATTGAGAAATGAATATTTACTCTCTTGGCCAGCTCTGGATAATGTTATTCTCTAATTGTGTAGATATTTATATGATTATGTATTGGATTGATATTAACGGGACTACTTCAAATGGGAAAATGCTACTCAGCATAAGGGAATCTGACTTTTCAGAGACAAAAGGATTTGGCAACTACAACTCTTCCAACACTGTTACATGAATGTACGGGGATTTTGCCTATACTTGCATTAATAACTCTAGCAGACGGTGTTTTGCCAAGTCTGAACAAAACAACAACTTCCAGTAATCTAACTCCACATGGTCCCTAACAACAACTTAGCCTAGAGCTGCTTCTTGCCAAGCTCTTTCCTCAAGGTCTCTACTGCACCTTCCCTGCCACCGCTGTCCCCTGCATGTATGACCCGGGTGCTTTCCACACGGGACACACACAGACCAATTAGACCACTGAAGCCCCAGGTACCTCTCATTACAAACTGGGTAGTAATTCTGGATGTATGACAGCACATAGGTATAGTCAGATCACAGGGGACAAGTATTTACGAGGAAATCTGATCACTTGGCCAATAAAGGCTAATGGGCACATCCAGAATGTCTTGCCTCAGAAAAAAGACTGAGCTCCATTCATCTGATCTATTACATCCTCATTCAAGGTTTCTGGTTATGAAATTATATTCAAATCTTTATATATAATTAGCTGTACTAAAAGGAGTAAGACTCTGTAAGTCTTTAAAAAAGTTTCTGTTCCAAATATTAAGAAATAGATGTGCACCAGGGAAAAAAAAAGTATTACATGGTAAAGGCAAAGATGAAGAATTTACTTAAGTGATTCTCATTACTTCTTCATAGCCTTAGTTTTTTATGCAAAAACCATAGGTTATGGGAAATACATATTCATTCTGTATATATATTGATTCATATATATATATTCATTCAAGCTCTTAAAAACTAACTCAGATGCGATGTGTAATTTCATCTCAAAATTAAAATAGCCTGGGTTAAAAGCACATACACAATTACAACATTTTTAGTGGTGGGATGCTAAAGCAGTCCCAGGAAGAACTTTTTCCAGGTACAGCATCTCTTCTACCATTAAGAGATCTGACAGTCTAGGTATCCTTAGACACAGCTCCTTCACTCAGATCTCACTCCTGTTTTGAGCTCTGATGTTAAAGCACGTCACATAGGACAGAGTGATCTTGCAATGTCTCGTATGTGACATGGGATACCTGTTCCTTGCCAAATGTACAAAGCAAAATTCCAGAGTGAGCTCTTTCATATTTGTGGCTGGCACATGCTGCACGTGCTGTAGGGAGATGTCATGGGTTGCTCATGAGATGCCTTCCACATTAGAAGATGCACAGCGTGGTTCCATGAGCACACTGGAGGTGCACTGCACAGCACCTCACAGCCACCAGAAAGAAATGTTCCCCTTCAGTCCTCTTTCTTCTCCTGCTTCTTCTTGGCTGATCTCGTGGTGTACCCTCGGCAAGTTCTGAATGCCCACTAGATTCTGTGGGAATCACTTTAACACAGAGTGGGCAGGTGCCCATCTGTGATTTCAAAGGGACTCAAACTAAGCTCATCAAGGGAGCTGCCTCTTCACAAGCTGCCTGTGATGAGACCCTTACAGCTCAATCGTTTCCCCTTCCGATTCTTGAGAATTCTGAGGCTCCTGAATGTTAGAAACTCCACAAATTTCCCTTGAACAGATGTTTTGTTATGAGGCAAAGGTAATCATGTCTGTCAGAGCAAGCATTGTCTTTAGATGTGATTTCAAGATGAAAGGCTACGCTTACTTTAAAATAGTTTTGTACTCCTCCTTGCTCCATACATTGTCCATCATCTGCCTTCTCCCATTTATGGCACTTCTGAGACCCTTTGTATAGACAATTCAACTCTCTATTCCAGCAAAAACTGTACTTGAGGTGGGTGGGTGTTAATTTTCTGGTAGTTCAGTTAATTGGGTTTATGGGTCTGACAAGGGCCAGAGCTGGCACAAACAAACGGGTAGGAAGGGGAAGTCTGAGACAAGGAGAAAGCTGAAAGGGAAAAGTGGAGGAAAAAGTAGGAATATTTCAGCCACAGTGAGCTGTTAGATTGTCTCACCCACTAAGGCAATTAATCTATACAGACAGAATTTCATTGGCTGTGTAATACCACATGGTAATGTGGCCAACCAGGATTTTTCCTTCTCTTTTTTTTTCTTTAAGAACTCGTAAACATTGCTGTTGTATTCCTTTATTAATATACTGCTGACATTAGGTTACATTCTCATGTTTTAAGTCTGTTTAAAATACAAGTTATATGATATTTATAAATCATATATGATGAAGAATATTAATTGTGCAAGCATCTTTCAAAATTTAGTGTCAAGCTGCAACTTTTATTGTATAGAGTTTACATGTGACTCATAAGCAGTAGAAGACCGATCTGAGGATGGGAGACAAAGACTACCCCTCCCTCCTTGTTCTGACTCTATTTATTCAGTGTTCCACAACCCCAAAACCACCATGCTGCTCCTCAGTCTGCAACAGAGATTGTCACATCTCTGTAGCAAAAAAATATTCTTTTATTAGGTGAGTAATGGGAAATTCTTAAAAATAAGTTATTCCACCTTAAATTTTGATGAGTTTCTTAATTAGTCCTTAATTAGAGAGAACCAAACATTATCATTTGCAGACCAAACACCAACTAGGATGCAAATACACCCTCTGTCTAGAGTCATTGTTCAACATTTCCACATGTGAAGTAAGACAGAATTCCTTATTTGCTTACTTAACCCGTTCTATCACACTACTATTCCTTCAACCCCTTCTTAAAACTCACTTTTCCCTGATGTTTTTTTTCCATCTTATTCTTTTCAGAAATGATACTGTATGAATATGCACACAGATTTTTATTGCCTGTGTTTTTCCCACTTGAAGTCTAGAAAATCATCTGGACAATTACTATTGCACTGACGGTGTTTTGTCAGGTATCATTTATTTGTAGGTGCTGATCCAAAAATACAAAGTATTGGTATTAACATGCCTGCGGCTTTTTCATTTGATTGACAAGATATATACAACACTTTTTGTCAGGGCATATTATTACAGTCATCCCTTCTACCTCCTGCACACCAACAATACAACATTTCTATCCTTTGTACAGACTTCAGTAAACTCACAAAACAGTTGATTTGGTTATTTCAGATCTTCCACACAAATTTAACCGAGATATTTATTAGCTAGTCTTTTCTACTTTTAATGACTTAAAGGCTTCTTTTTTCATGTATGTGTGCAAAGGGGTACCTTATTCCTCAGTCTCATCCAAATTACGCTGAATTCGGTGTCAGACTTCTGTCAGCCAAATCGGAATCAGATTCACAGTGGTATCTTCTCTATTGATATTTCATCTGATTTACTGCTATACTCCCTCAGTCTCTGACTTTGCTTTTTGGAAACTGGATTTCCTCCTCAAATAATGTTATATTATTGATTAATTCCTTCTATATGTTCCTTTTTTTTTTTTTTGGTGCTATGGTAAACTTCCATTTACATATATCCTTATCTACACGAGGCTTGAGGCAACATCCTTACTCTGTGACACAGGGACAAACTGAGTTTCAGAGGAAATAAAGAAGAAAATGCATAGGAAAAAGCTGCAGAAAATCTTCCCCTATTTTCTTAAAAAAGTCTATGCTTATATGAAATAGTTTGATCACAGTAAGTAGTAATAGATCTTAGTGAAGTCAACAGATGTTCTATCTTGCTTATTTATAGCCTGAAATGACACTTTCCATGACCTATTTGTGCAATATTATATAAGATGACTTCAAAATACTGTTTCTTGCTCAACAGTCATTTGTAACTTGATGGCACAAAGCTGAGAACACACCCCACTCCCATTGAAAAAAATAAATTTGCAGTGTATGTTCAAATCACAACATTCCTTTCATAGCCAGAACTAGACAGCCACCCACTCCTCGTGCATCTTCCAACCTCTGGCTGGCTGGGCTCCTACCGAAGAGTGACCGAGCACACATGTGATATAAACAACATGTTCCACTGGAATGAATGTCCGGATGTGCTGGACAAGTTTTCTGGCTGGACGAATGCAACATATCGTTCCGCAGTGAAGCAAATGTAAATGAGGTTATTAAAATTTAAATTCTAAGTTTGTCTTGACAAAATTCTAGTTTGTTTCCTATTACATAAAAAAGAAAAAAAGAAAAAAAAACTACTCCTGCTTACTTGTATACTCTGAGTCTCCAGAGGTTCTTCATTACTTAAGAACAGTAAAATCTCCCCTGTCCTCTCATTGCAAAAGTCAGTGGTAAAACTGTAGGAGAATTTCCACTGTTCTTGGCAGCATTTATTTGTGCCGGTTGGAGGCTTTACTAATGTTTTGCTTAGTTATTTTCATGTTGAAACTATCAAGAACTTTCTCAATGACTTTATAAAAAATTATTGTTGGAAGCTGTCATCTGTGTCAAATTTTCCCATTAGTTTTAATGCCATTAGCATAAATTGACACTCTTAAATATCAGGATTCTTAAGGTGTAGTTCAGTGCCCTTATTTTTGCAATATTTAGCTCTAATTTAAATATATTCACAGGCTAGATAAGCCCCTCTGGGGCCTTATTATCTGCTTTTTAAACTTTACTGAGGGCATTATATTTTTCTTTCCTAAACATACCATTTATGAACTATAGGGTGTCTAATTTAGTTGTTTTCTCGGAATTACCCAATTACTCTGGCAGCAAAAACAGTTTAAACACCAGTACTCCTGTTGACCTCAAGGAATAACCCTTGCACTTAAGACCTAACATACTAATTGGGTGGATGGAAAAGATACTGTTTGTGTTCTAAGTGTACTGGGAAATGTTTAAAAGTCAGTCTAAGGCTGGATTTTATGCAATCAAAAGTTCCTGCACTCTAAAAAAAAAAAAAAAAAAATAAAAAAAGGAGACAAATTCCACCATTGCATCATAATCATGGTGTGTTAGTTAGGAAAAAGAATTAAGAATGAATTTCAAATATATATTTTACAAAATAATGTATGCCAATTCTGGGTTAACGAATTGCACTTTAACGATGCTTGTGGTGCTACATTTTCTCTGGCACAAACCCCGTTCCTGGATCGAGCTTTAGTGGTACTGAACTTTCCTTTCTCCTTTCGGGACATGGGAGAGAGCCAAAAGAGAGAGAGCCAAAGGAGAGAAACTTTCCTAGGGTAGCATTTCTTGCACAAGTTCTGGCTGGCTCTGGAAACACACCTCGCAAGCATTCATTCCTCAAAGCGCACGGCAATCTCAGGCCAGGGTAAACAAGTGCTTGCAGAAAAAAAACATATATAGCACATTCGGCTTCTTACAAGGGACTCTTTGTCCCCTCTTGGGGAGTGCTGGCTTTCCTAAACCTCTCGGCCNGAGGGAGTCGCTTTGTGAGTTTTTTTTAAGCAGTTCTGACGAGCTTGGCCAGAGTTTCTTTCCCTGGCGTTCGGAAGCGCGCCTTAGAAAGGCCGTGTCAGCCAAACGCCCAGCCCTGCCAGGACGCCGGCCCCGCAGCGCCCCCCGCTGCCCCCCGCCCCGCCCGGGGGG
>VWZK01021167.1:95621-124085 GCA_013396935.1 Baryphthengus martii | reverse complement strand
CGCTGCCGGGGGAGTTGGCATTTGCGGATGTGGTTGTGGTGGACATTGGCAGGTGTGGCGACGCCGAGAGGCGATGGGAATTTACTGGCGAGCCATAAAGAGAAGCCAGCACAGCCATAAACGCCGGCAGGTAAGGCAGGAATGCTGCTGTGCTGGAGGGGCAGCTGACATACAGAAAACGCGCTTAAAGACGCCGATGGACTGCACTTGGAGCAGGCTTTCGGTTATGTTCTCCCCTTTTACCTCCCATTGGATTCACTTAGTACGGAAAATTGTAACGAAGGAGACTCCCCAAACCCAATGGCGGTTTAGAAAGGCAGCGTTGGTTTATTACAGCTCTGGGTGCATGGGGCATCTCTCCTCCTAGCACGCACGCCCACCGAGACTATCCACACTGTATTTATACACGAAATTGGTTGGTGATTTACATACAATTATAATACTGCTGGCTCCATAATGATAAGATGTTGCCTACTTGTCAGCTTATCATATACAACAGACATTAACAGTTACTAGGCATTAGTACTGCTGAGTAGGAACAACTAAGTGTTTTCCACTTGTCAGCTAGACATTTTAATACAATATTAGCTCAGTTTTACAACAAGGACTGAATTATTTTTCTGGTATTGCAGAGTGCTGCAAATGTGTACAGCATGTACAGTTAGTATCTGCAAATGAACAGATACTAACTAGTTTCAGTCATGGACTGTGGTCTAAGTATGCAGGAGTCCTTGGGTGTTGTTCTCTTGAATAGCATCAAATACATCAAATGTCCACAAGTTAAGAGAGAGAATGCACAAATCTTATGACAATTCCGACAGGTATGGAAAGGTCCATTGCGGGGAAGTTAGGAAAACAGAAGAAAAGAAAATGAAATTGCGAAAGAGACAACAAGTAGCGCTAGCCAAAAATATAACTTGGTAGATTGGGCCAGTTTTGGCAAATAATATATTCGGTAGCTTTTTCCTTTGCTGTAGAAGATTCAGCTGGCTCTGAAGCATGTCAAGGGAGTAGGAGGATATGCCCAAGCATATATTCAGCACTACTTTTCTAGTATTTGATTAGCTTAGTTTTGAGATATATGTAGTGCCAAAATATTATTCACTCTGGCTGGTCTTTGAGCTGTCTTGATATCTCATGCTCAAACTGAGGCTTAAAAAAATGAAAGGAAACAGTTTTCTGGAGCTTAATATAGTTTCAGTAGAGTATCTGGCAATTCAAACCCAGTGCTTACCAAAGTGTTGGAAACATCTACATAGAGACCTGAAGACCAAGCCAGATTGGAGCGGGATGCAAATAGATTTCTTTACTGTTCTTTCTGATCTCCTAAAAATAAATGTTGGGCTCTGTCATTTCAAATCAAAACTTGAGTATCACTTGTATAATGATGTTTAGCTTTAATTTGCATGGACTTGCTCATTCTAGTCACAGTGGTAACTAGAACATCGACATTGTTAAGTTTCACCAGTCACAGCATCTAAGAGAAGTGAAGATCTAAGCCCTGACTCTCCTAATAAATGCATTCATACATGAACTTCCAAGAATGCCAGACTAGCATTAGCTCATGACGCAAGCAGTTCATCTCAATGTTACGTTCATAAAAATTTTAATAAGTTTTCTGTGGATTGCTTAAATGAAGTGAATCTTTCTGTTCTTTACTTGCAAACCGGCTTATAGTAAAACCATAAATCTGCCTCTTTACGCACAAAAAATGTCATGTGGCTTTAACAGCATAGGATTTATACTTGATCAATTTTGGGGTATTTTTACCTGTTAAAAATACCTTTTTCTCCACTTCTCTGGAATCCTTTGCTCATTGTCTCTGTTATATTTTCAAAAATTGTTTAGTTAGAGTATTGTAAACTCTTCAGATTTGTGTTGAAATGTTACAGATTGCAAAGCAGCAGTTTCGTAGTGTGTGTCAGTTCCATACAGAGAATCACAAAATTATTACATGTAATTAAAAAAAAAAAAATACAGCCCCCTAAATATAAATTTATTTCAAGGTACCTTCTATGAACCTAAATCTCCAAATTACAGAATACTTGCAGTTTTCCCTGATTTCAACAAGCTTTGATTGCATCCAGTCATCCTGACAGTCCCATATAGAAACCTTCTACCCAACTGGATTTTACTTATGCCTAAAACTATATCTCTCAGTAGACCTTCCTATAGCTCACACTGGTGTACCCTGTTAAAGCAGCTAATAACAACAGCAAACGTGATTTTATTGAACTGAAAAATGAAGCCCAGTTTTGTCAGCTAGCCACGAGCAAATGGTGTTTAAAATGGAGGTGAAGATGCGTGAAAGCTCCTGTTGTGTTGAATAGACCAAACCTGAACACAGTGCAAAAATGAAATGTACTTTTGTGGAAGATCTGTAATTGTCTCACCCTGATTGCGGAGCTACCCAGGGTAGCACGGAGAGTGGTGTGAGATATGAAATTCCCTTGGAGTAAATTAAGGTGAAACAATATCAAATGACCAATTGATTTGTTAATTTTATTTGAGCCAAGAAGCTTTCTGTGTTCTCTAGGAAAGCTTTGATCTCTAGTGCCTTAGAGAAGAAGGAGAGAGAGTAAGATATCATCACCTTTGGATCCAGCAATGTCTTGCAGGACCGGTCCAAATCTTGAGTTCTTTGGTGATGGGTGCGCACTGATCAATATACTACTGTTTTTATCAACTTGTGATATGGGTGGCATCCCCAGTTTACATGAGAAGCATAGGGAGGCATGCTGGAGAGGAGCGAGGGTAGCATTAACCCTTTCCAACAATTGAGTCAGGGGTCGCAGAGACCCTGTATTCAATTACCGCTAGATGACCCTCTGCTGAAGCATGTAGCAAACTTCCTTGGCACAGTTACAGTGGTCCCAGTTGAGCAACAAAGAATTTAACTCAGGAAAGGACATTGTCTGGCCTGTGCAGAACTTATCTCTTCCTGTAGTCAAGTCCGTTATCTGCAAGGAGCAAGCCTCAGCTTGAGTCAGGGAGCAGGGCTGTAGTTGCATTCTACACATTCCCCACCTCCAAGCAGGCGTTTCTCATACTCACTTTGGTCACAGTGTATATCATACCACCACACAAGGGTTGAGACGTTAGTCTTTTTAGGAGTTGGGCTCCTACAGTTATGCAGAAGAGACTTTCAGAGAGTGCAATTAGTAACTCCTGCCTGGTTTTCTCCATGTTTCCTGTTCTTCTACCTCTTCTTGCCCCACTTGACACATCTGTCAGGTCGGTATGGAATCAGAAGCAATCTTTAGCACAGCCATAATGTCCAAGGGAATTGCATGTGTATATGGGCATGGGAACTCGACAGCACACAGCTGACTGCTGAGAGCTGAATTGCACATTTGATAATCTGTTTGGAACATAAACCCCCACTGGCATAAAAATGAAACTGGATTGCATGGGCCTTTCAAGTCTCTTGGATCAATGAATGCCTGCTTTTGTTAACCATCGCTGTGGAGAGGTGCCACAGCAGTTCATAATCTCTGTTCTTTCCCAGAGACTCCATCTCCTAGGGCATGCTGATGTTTTTCCAGTGCAGCACCAACTCTCTCAGTGTGGTGCTCCCTTTTAGCAGTTCTGTCAGGACATCACCTAGCGTCTTTCTTTGGGTTGCTGCATTGTCAGGTGTAGGAGTAGGATGACTGTGACTTCAGACCTGGAAGAACCTGCAAAGTAGACAGCCAAATTAAGATCTACAAAACGAAGATTTACAGATTAGTTTGAAGAGGCAGCAATGGAGTCGTGCCTGCATTACATGGCTATTGGCAGCTTCTGTCATTGTTGCTGTACCATTCCTATAGTTTGAGAGCAGCAGCCTAGATGTAAGAGTACATGGATGTTTATCTAAGCAACACATCATGTCACCATAGATCATTATTTTGTACTTTTGATATAACTCTTTTAATGCAGGAAGTGTTTACGAAGCATTTCTTTACTGAGAGGGTCGTCAAACACTGGAACAGGCTTCCTAGAGAGGTGGTCGATGATCCAAGCCTGGCCGTATTTAAGAGGCATTTGGATAGTTATCTAAACAACAGGCTTTACTTTGTCAGCCCTGAACTGGTCAGGCAATTCAACTAGATGATGATTTTAAGTCCCTTCCAACTGAAATACTCTATTTTCTTTTCTATTCTATTCTATTCTATTCTATTCTATTCTATTCTATTCTATTCTATTCTATTCTATTCTATTCTATTCTATTCTATTCTATTCTATTCTATTCTATTCTATTCTATTCTATTCTATTCTATTCTATTCTATTCTATTCTATTCTATTCTATTCTATTCTATTCTATTCTATTCTATTCTATTCTATTCTATTCTATTCTATTCTATTCTATTCTATTCTATTCTATTCTATTCTATTCTATTCTATTCTATTCTATTCTATTCTATTCTATTCTATTCTATTCTATTCTATTCTATTCTATTCTATTCTATTCTATTCTATTCTATTCTATTCTATTCTATTCTATTCTATTCTATTCTATTCTATTCTATTCTATTCTATTCTATTCTATTCTATTCTATTCTATTCTATTCTATTCTATTCTATTCTATTCTATTCTATTCTATTCTATTCTATTCTATTCTATTCTATTCTATTCTATTCTATTCTATTCTATTCTATTCTATTCTATTCTATTCTATTCTATTCTATTCTATTCTATTCTATTCTATTCTATTCTATTCTATTCTATTCTATTCTATTCTATTCTATTCTATTCTATTCTATTCCATTCTATACCATTCCATCCTATCCTATCCTATCCTATCCTATCCTATCCTATCCTATCCTATCCTATCCTATCCTATTTTCCAGTGACCAGTAACTGACTTGTCAGAGCTGTAGTTAGAATGAGTTTAGAGTCTCTTTTACCGGCTACAACTTCATCTCTGTTTTTCCATGCTAGGCAAGTCATTGAAGATCCAAGCCTTAGAACAGGACATTCCAAATGAGTTACAGTGTCCCTCAAAGCAGTTGGATAAGTTTTTCAGAAGCCTGATGGCCATTCATCTTGTAAACAAGCAAAACTGCTGAGATAGTCCAGCCAGGTTTGTCCCGGCATCTAATTTAACCGACTCTTGTGGAAGCTCTAGAAATATCCCCTCAGAAGCAATCTCACCAGAAGTAATAGTGACAAATGATTTTAAGTGATTAGTGTTTGAATGGCACTAACAAACCAGAATGATCCTTTTACTCTTTTTGGCACCAAGTTCCACATCTAAAAAGCAGAGCCATTTGACCTTTGCTATTGTGAGGGCAGCACTAATTTATCTTTGCAAAAATTGCAACTATTGAATGGGGCCCTATTTCCTAGAAATAATCTTTACTAACTCTTCACCCTGGAGAGAGCTTCCACTGAGATAGAGTAAGGTAGATAGTGCAGCTTTTGTCCAAAATTCTATACTGGTGATAGGCCAGTTGTTATTAACTGTGCAATGAAACTCTTTGTTGTGCTTCAATCCATAGACATTTTACATCTGAGCTGTAAAATATTTTTCTAATAATTTAAATTCTTACACAACAATTGTTGAAAATTGTGGAACTGTGGGGCAGAAGTTGGAAATGCCAAAGGAATATTATAAAATTTTACTGCTTACACTTCTTATTTGGCTTGTGCTTTCTCCTTTTCTTCCCCATTGCTCAGCAGCCTTGCCAGTGAAGATGTGCTCAGTGACATAAGATGGGATGTGTGCTCTCTTTATGCTCAAAGCAAGTCTTACCAAGAGAAGTCAGTTCTTCCGATCTGTTCAGTCCCTAGGCACTGACTGGGAAATCCTTCTTAGATTTATAAAATACAAATAAAGATAAGGGCTAGCACTTCTGCGGCCTTGTTTTTGCTTTTCTGTCCGAATAGCTGACCATTGCAGTGTCATGGTGAAGTGTCGGAAAAAAAAAAAAAAAAGTTATTTTGTTGAAGTAGAAATGCTGGAAGTATGTTGCTTTGGTCCACAAACAAATGTTTATAAGGCAGTTATAAAACCAAGCCAGCTTTCAAGCAGTAGAAAGAAGACGCAGCAGCATTATAAAGAATAAAAATAGGAAAAGTGTGGTGTCAATAGCTGGGAGTTTCCTTGATCTCTGTCCTAGAGCATGGAAATGTGTCACGGCCACGCTGCAAGTTGTGTGTCAGAGGCAGGCAACACACCTACATACCCAAAGCTGAGGCTGACTGCAGATCCAGAAGATAATCCAGAAGATAATCAGAAAAACAGCAAGTGTGCGAGTCTGAATGTGGCGCATCCAAGTAAATATGTCACTGAGTAATTTTCCTATCTGGCTTCTGGCAAGAAGCTGTGACTGGGGACTGGCTGATGAGCCTGCAATCCTGTGGATCGTGTGCCGTGTGTTGTTTATCCTGCAGCGTCTCAAGTAAGCCAGAGCTCTTGAGCCACTCTGTGGAGTAATTCCAGTGAGTTTTAGCTTCCCCTTTCATGTTTCTTTTATTGCTTCCTGAGAAGAATGTGCACTTACTCTTCCCTAAAAATATAATATTCTTAAGAACATAATATTCCTTCTCCGTTCCAGCAGGAATAAGGCATTTGTACTCCCAGTTTACTAAAGAAGTTGTTAAGTTATACCAACCAAAGCAGTTCTTAATATCATTGTAACTCTTCACTCTCTTAGGATACTTAGTTCCTTTTATTTTAAAAAAAACAACTTTTTTTTTTTCTGTTTGCCTCAATCTCTTCTTATCCAGACCAGGCAGTTCGACTACTTTAAATGTATTTAATCTATAAACATTAGAATGCATCAACAGAATATTCTTTTGGAGTTCCTAAAGGTTATTTCGGTCATCATTTTGTAACTTCAGTAGAGCAGAAATACAACTAAAGTTATAGTTGCGTAAATGCCAAGCCAGAAAGCTTCAAGTGGTCCTCTCTTAAAATCTCAGGTTGTGAAATATCCGCAAAACAAAATGCCCCTTAAATATTTGTAACATTTATTTTAAATACTGGAATACTCATTTTGGGTTTTGTTAGTGCTCATAACCTATCCAGTTTGCGTGTCAGGAGAGACACCTGGAATTCCTGTTGAAACACGGCAACTTTTGTCAAGTATGAATAGGGCTGGTTGACAATTACGATGCTATTAATGCATTCTCCAAAAGTAACATTTTTGCAGGAAGTATCTGAATCCTCTGGTTTAGCAGGGACTAATTAAATTTCTCCAGTTCATGGATAAAAGGTTCGGCTATGCTATGCAATTATTACTAGTGAGGCATTGCTACATACATGTCAGATTGATTCAGATCCCTTCCAGAAAAAAAGGCTCTTTAAAGATTTTGTATTGGCGACTGAGGCAACACTTGGCAGTTATGAAAGAACTCGGTTGCTGTTCTGTAAATTCTTTTGTGGTTCAGCCTTAGGAACAACATTTGGACTGCTTCTTCCCCTTTTTCACTCCTATCATTTAGGTTTTCTCAATTCTGACAACAGCAGAAGCTTGCATCATACAACCTTAGGTGATAACCAACACAAATTCAACCGTCCATGACCTTTTCTACTTACTAGGCCAACATTTTCCCTTTTGCAGGCACAGTGCCCAGAGACTCTGCTTGAAGCAGGTAACAGCAGTTCCTCACAACTGCTCTTTAAGAAAAGGCCCAATCTAGATGCCACCTTGTCAGGTGTCCTTTCTAGCAGGTATTCCTAATAATAATCTTTATCATAACTGGGAAGCAAATTATTTTTTTCATTAGCTGTTCCATCGTGTGGGAGAGCTGTCACTGTTCCATAAGGCAAAAAAATTCTCTCTGGTGAGTTTCTGGCAGTCTTCAGCAACTGTTAAGTAATATCAATGGCATTTTTCTCAATAACAAGAGGGGAAAAAAAGACAAAATGGTAATAAAATGACCAAGAAACCATCCTGTTAAAGTAACAGGACATATCCAGAAAAAAAAGAATTAATATTTCTCCACACTGTAAACGCAGGAAGTTTGGGTGAAGTTACCTGTTTGGGAATGTTAGCAAAGGTGGCTAGAATCCCTTGATTTCTATGTTTGAAATACACATTTGAGAATCTTTACTCATGCTAACAGTTCATATATATTTACATTTATATAGATAGGTATTTACATATATTCTGTGTTCCTTGGGCATCGAGTGCTAGTGAAAATAGTGGAAGCGTGAGTTTTTCAGCCCTAATCCTTTAAATTATGCACTTGGTCCAGTTACTTGAGACCAAATTTGATCTAATTACTTGAGACTTTATTTGCAGACCCTGGAAGCCATGGTGTGAGTGGTAAGCACCTTCTGAAATACACAGGAAGGGACTCGGAATTTCACACCAATAGTTCCCTAGCTTGATTTTTGTAAAACAAAACTATCAGTAAATAGGTTTCCTGATCATAAAGCAGTTAACTGCTGCCTGTGAAACGTGAAGAATATTTGTTTCTTCTGTATTTCATTCATTTTAATTTCTGAATTTATAAATGGGAAATAAACTACATTTGAAGAAGTTACTTCTGTTTTTTATTCAAAGCAATTCTGTGTCTTTTCTTGTCTTAAAGTCACTTCAGTGCTTGCAGAGATAATAACACTGGGCACGTGCACAAGAGTATTTTTCCTCTGTAATGGAAATCACATGAATATCCTCAGAATTTCTCCACTCCAGAAATGCTGTATATTGAATTACTTGGATTGTGTAACAGATTTCCAAATACCTAATTACAGTATAAAAAAGAGAAAGCTAAGTGCATCATACTTGGACAACCATCTGTAGGTCAACAGGTCAGATCTAATGCATTTATGCAAATTTTGTATCAATTTGATACTGCACAATAGTACAGCCCTGCCAGCAACAGTTACCAAAACATGCTTACACGTAAAATCTCCTGACAAAGTACTAGCTTTTTCTGGTGGCTGGGTTTTGTTTCAAAATTTAACTTGAAATCGAAGTTGTTGATTCAGGTGGGCTGCCAGCAAGCACGTGGGTAGTTGTAATTGGTTCAGACACTGTGTTATTTTTGAAAATGTAAAAAACTACTGGTTTGTGGTCAGGATTTTTCTCCTGTTCAAATAGAAGTTTATTTTTAGAATTTCCTGGGGCTCTGCATAAATACAGAAGGCAACACCGCTGTTCACAGCTGGAAAAGCACAACCCATATGCATTTAGTGATTCTGCATCTCTGGGGTGTCCCAGTCTTTAGTAAGTAGGGTTGGGAATATACTCATAGAAGTGTTCAGGGATAGTCATTCTGGATTCTCTAGACTTAAAATAGCTTTCAAGGTGTTTTAAATTAAACAGAAACATCTTTTTTCCTGGTTCTGAATAAAAATGTCTATGTATGACCTTCCAGCATGGAACATCTGCCATTTTATTGTGTATTTAGAGTGACAGGATTTCTTACCTGAAGCCCATGAACTTCTTCACCAGAGTCTGGGCTGCCTTTGTCCTTACAAATTCCTGAATTTTTCATACGATGGATACTGATATACAATTGTTTTAGCAGAGTGTCACTGCACAAGTCTGCAGTAACTTAAAAATGGTCACTGGAAAGCATAGCAAACTCTTGCTGAGCAATACTTGCCCTATTGCTTAAACAATGAAGTTTAAATGTCTTGTTCTGGGACGCACTGCTTTAATAATTCAAACCAAAATGAGCATAAAATACCAGTATTTGCTTAAGAGTTCGATCCTTTGCCTAAGTATATAGATTCACACTGATATTTACCCTCATATCTTGCTTACACAGTTACTTACATAGCAGCAGGTAATGCACAGCTGCTCTTTCCTGGATACTAGTGAAAAATTAGGGTGCTGCTGCCACTCTTTATTTCTACTGTTGTTTCATTACCTTCTTAGATCTCCTATTTGTGGTGTTTCTTTTTCTTTCCACAATTGTATTTCACTTTTTCTTTTGCATTACACTTTTTATAAAAACTCACAATAAATAATTTTTATAATTCTTCTAGAGCTCTTCACTGTTGCAGGCTAATGATCCATGCTTCGTTAGTAAAGCATGCAGTGAAGAGAAATATTTGCTTTTAGAATTACCATGCTCAGGATAATGGTGGTGGTAGTGAGAAATTGGATGTCGTTCATCCCTCAAAAAGCCCCTCTCCTGGTCCCATCTTCGGCTTGCCTTTGGAAACACTCTTTATCACCATGTCGCTTACAGCCTGTGTTTTGTTGTTGTGAGTGTTTAACATAAAATTAAAGCTTCCATGCTGCAGAATCTGAATACACCACATGGAACTCCCATGCATCAGAGGCTGCACAGGCTGATCTGCCTGAGCATGGAGTAGCTTTGGTTCAGACTCAACAACTCCTGACCCTTGACACAGGAGAGCCAGAGAAGTGTTTGGTTTTACATATATATAGAGATAGATAAAGAAATATAAAAAGGCAGTAAAAACACATAATTTATTAATACTTCTCTTTAAACCAAAACAAACACAACCAGAAAACCCCCATGATTTTATTTCTCACACAAAACCAATAGAAGGATTTTCTCTAAGTGGCTTATTGGTAACTCTGCCGTTTTCATACTACATAGCAAATTTATTCTATATAGTTGTATATACTTTATTTAATGAATAGTCTGTATTAAAGTCACATAGGTAAAAACTACATAAAACAGACAGCAGATGATCAGTAAGTCCACATGTTTCTCCTTGATGTCCAGTATTTCAATCCAGTTGCTGAAAAGAAGCCATAAATGCTGCATCTGGCATTAATGATGAACCAGTGAATACATGAAAAGCCATTATGGAATACAGACAAGTGCACAATGTTACAGAGAAAAACAAATATAAAATTTCCTGTAGTAGTACAAAACATTAAGATTAAATCTTGCCTGAAAAAACAGTAGTTCATATGTATGAAGTCTTTAAATAACATCCAAGTTGTCATTCTTGTTTATGCCTTAAATATATTCAAAAATTCTCCCTCCTTTTTTGCACAACACTCTTTCTGTTTTTTCGTGTCTTGAACATTCATCATCTTTTGCAGTATCACAGACCATTTGGTAAACGTAACAACTGAACCTCCTGTTAGGCTTCTGTTCTATATGTAATACAAGGTCTTTGTCAAAGTAAACTTCATGACTGTAAGTCTGAAATGAGAAAAAAAAATGAAATCTGCTTGCAGTCTCCATTTCCACAACTTGCCAATACCCATATAATTTCCCTTGAGGAAGAAAAAAAATAGTTAACATAACCTCCATGATTAGACAGGAATTTTGTGTAGATACACACAGACTGCTCTTCCACATAAAGGACAGAATTTTAAAACTTTGAGAGATTTCCCACGTGCCTACTTTAGGAATCTAAGTGCAACTGAGAGCATTTGATTTAAGATCCTAAGGTGCCTAGGCAGTGAAGGATAAAAGAGGTGCCAAAGGTGCCGAGTATTTTAGACATCTAAGCTGGATGTCCACCTAAACTGTTTGAACAGAACATTCCACCCCTCCAAATATACACAGAATGAGGTCCATACTTAATTCTACACATGAGTAGTTAAAGTTGAGCTAGGGAGACTATTTACAAATTGTAAAGTTAAGCTGATGTAACAAGCCAGAGGGTGAGTATTCAAGTTGATAAAATACTTCAGAAATACCTAAGGACAGGCCCTCCCCCAGCCAAAAACAACCCCAAACTAATCAACCAACAAAGCAAATCTGAATTTCAAATCATGGAGATTTTCAGGTAAATGTACTATTGTCTGATGGAATACTTAAAATTTTTCAGCTATGGTTATTATTTTATATATATGTTACCTATAGCACTTGGCAACACTATTTATATATGTGCTTCAAATCTGATAAAAAATAGTAGGTAAATGGGTATGGGGAAGTGTTAGTACAAACAAAAGACAGGAATTCTCACCACATCCCAGGACTCCAGTAATGGAATACTCTTAAGAAGAATCCCGTGTTCATTACAATGAAAGTCAAGGTGAGCTCTTCCATCAGCTCCTATTTCAGTAACTGCCACAGTGGATAACAAATCCAATTCATCTTCATAGTCCACAATTTTGAATGTCTTAAGAAAAACAAAACCTCAAGTTTACAAATCAAACATAAATTCGCATTCCCAGCTACCTAAATCGCATAGCTCTCTAAGGCTAAAGCAGAATTGGAAAAACTATAGTTCTTAAGTCTTCTCATCTGATAAAAAAAAATATGCCATCCTGATACCAAATAGGCATATTTTCCAACAGTAGTTGTCCAATGTATTTCAGCAAAGTTCCTTAAGACAGGAGAGTGATATTCTGAACAATCCTAATATGCAAGTAGATGTATTTTATATCACACAAAAAAACAGACAAAAAAACCCCAACTTTGGAAGTGGCAGAATTGTAAACATATTTAAACTCCATGCCCTCTCCTGAAGCAGACATGATAAAGACAGTATAGCTTAAAATCACCGTTGGTTTTG
The DNA here is from genome assembly GCA_013396935.1 of Baryphthengus martii. NCBI lineage: Eukaryota > Metazoa > Chordata > Aves > Coraciiformes > Momotidae > Baryphthengus > Baryphthengus martii. Next base: position 111,686 of record VWZK01021167.1, on the reverse strand, counting down.
AGAGGATGGGTATATTACAGCAGTTCCATTCACATGAGCACCTGTACGTTCTGTTCAGAGCTCTCTCTCGCTCCACAGAGCGTGTGACAGTGAAGAACTGACACCAAAAGGTGAAGATTGTGAGCTGACTTAATTGCCTCTATCTCACTGCCTTGAACCTGGTAACATACTCCTTAAATTCAAGCCAGACTTTTTCTTCCACGGTGGAAAAATAGCTTCTGAAATCACAAATAAAGGGTAGCAGCAGGAATAAAAATGTAGTGTGCAGACTCTAATTTTTATTATGTTTTTAAAAAAGTGGATAGAAATGGACTGCAGACCTTAAGGGTCTTATATTGGACTGTCCTGTATTTTTACCACAGTAAAACCTGTTTCCTCAGAAAAAAAAAGAATAGAAATGATTGCCAGAAACAGATGAATTTTAACTGTTGTGCTTATGCCAGATACAGCTCCAGCTCTAGACAGAGCTAAAAAATATTCTTCATAATCTCTTGAAGACTCAACACCAAGGCATGCAGTGTTTTCACTCTCAAAAAGCAGTTATTTAGAGGAGATATGTTAAATACCTTATCCTGTATTCTAATCAAAGTAACTGGGAGACAAAACTATAGTTTAGAGATACTGTATTAAAGATTAGAGGCACCTAAAGCAGAGAAAAAAAGAAATACATTTCTTTTGTTTCATAAAATGTTTTGTAAGACATTTTTAAAGGAGATGTTTGAATGGAGAGGATGATTCATCACATTAACATCTCATTTCTGTGCAGCTGAAGTCACACGGAGTTACGATGGTATCATGGGGCATAAAATCAGTTCTTAATAGAGACTATCCAAAGCACAAATGTCACGCAAAGAGAGATGACTGAGAGAAGAAATGAAGTAATTAGAAGTTCAGAAGATACAGCCACGGAAGAGAAATAAAGAATTCAAAGAGTGACACAGCTAATGGCCACCACACCTGAAACAAGAATGACTCCTGGCCAGCTAAACATTTTAATTCATGAGCTGCTCTCACTCACTACAGCAGTTACCTCTTGTTCTGGGTCATCATCCAGCAAGTTAAAGCGCTTTTTCACCACTCGACCAGAAGCTGTTACAGTAACAGCGTTATTTACCTTTGGAGAAAAAGAAAAAGGTGGCTCTAGACTTTGGAGCATTTCAATTTCTTCCTATCTATTTGACAATATATCTATTTAATGTCTTTTGCTTTCTGACCTTGTTTTCATCTCTTGGACCTTGTTTTACTCAATAGCTATGCCTGGCCCTAGTGCTGCTACCTCTTCTTTATGAGGGTTCATGATCTCAGGGGCTTTACTTGAAATATTACTGATGTTTACTCATATTCAGTCCTGCAGAACTGGCAAAGGTTCTCAGCTACCATATTTTTTTATAACAGAAGTGATTGAAGCCAAGATGCTGGAATGAAAATTAAGACAGTTAGGTCACGACCAAATTATTTCTTAAACTCTTACTTTGAGAGGATGGGCAAACCCAGCATCTAAATGCACCATAGCTACTTCCACTGGGCTTAACATCACAGAACTGTTTAAGTTTAGAAGATCTTTAAGATCATCGAGTCCAATCATCAACACGGCACTGCCAAGTTCACCACTAAATCATGTCCCCAAGCACCACATCTACACATCTTATAAATAATTCCAGGGATGGGGACTCTACCACTTCCTTGAGCAGCCTGTTCCAGCACTTTACAACCCTTTTGGTGAAATTCTTCCTAATATCCAACCTAAACCTCCCCTGATACAATTCGAGGCCATTTTCTCCTATTCTACCACTTGTTATTTGGCAGAAGAGACCAATCTCCACTTCACTACAACCTCCTTTCAGAGAGTTACAGAGAGCAATTAGGTCTCCCCCAAGCCTCCTTTTCTCCAGGCTAAACAACCCCAGTTCCCTCAGTCACTCCTCATAGGATTTGTGCTTTAAACCCTTCACCAGCTTCGTAGCTCTTCTTTGGACATGCTCCAGCACCAAAATGTCTTTCTTGTAGAAATGGGCTCAAAACTGAACACAGTAGTTGAGGTGCAGCCTCACCAGAGCCCAGTACAGGGAGATGATCGCTGCCTTACTCTTGCTGGCCACACTATTTCTGATACAAGCCAGGATGCCGTTGGACTTCTTGGCCACCTGGACACACTGCTGGCTCATATTGATCTGGCTGCTGACCAGCACCCCCAGGTCCTTTACTGGCAGGCAGCTTTCCCCAGGTCTCTAGTGTTGCCTGCAGTTGTTTTGACTCAAGTACAGGACCTGGCAGCTTGGCCTTGTTCAACCTCGTACTGTCAGCCTCGGCCTATTGATCCAGCCTGTTCAGATCCCTCTGTAGAGCCTCTCTACCCTCAAACAGAAACATTCAAAGCTGGGTTATCAGTGCCTAAATGGAGCCAAAAGGAAAAGACAGGATTAGAACTCATATTTCTTTGCTCTTACTGCAGAAGTTACCTGAACTCTAAAAAAAAAAATATGTATGGCAAGTCATTAGCTGACAAATCTCATCCTTTCTGGATTCAATGAAAGTTTTATTTCCAAGTTAATGCAGACTTTTAACACACAAACTTTCTTTGAAGCTTCTGCAGAAACTAGTGTCACTGATTTCCAGAGACTTTACAGTACTCAAACTATAAAAACTTGTTTTTCTGTACATTGAGATCTCAGACAGTAAACTCACACAGTTTTCTCTGTTGGCCACAATTGTAAAATCTTCTGTAACTTCCATTTGATCTGTATTATTTTTAACTTCCTTAAGCTTCAAGACTCTACAAAAGAAACAGAAATTACAAAATAAGCTATGTATTCTACTCCACCTACTACAATAATTTTAAAGTACCAGGTATTTAAAAATATCAGAAATAACGGAAATTAAAATGCATATTTCTGTCATTTATGTTTATGGGTGAAATTTTAGCAGAGTGGCCCTTGAACATTTTTCATATCAAAATCCAGTGTTGCCTGCCAGTGAGCATATTCATCACACAGAAATCTTCAGATGTTTCTACCAGTACTTCTGATTAAAAAAAAAAATTTTAGTGTCTAGGGCTTGATGAGTGTTTTGGCCTGCAAATTGTCAAACTACTACTGAATTTCTGCAGTTATGCAATTTTTCCTCTACTGAAAATAAGATTTGAGAAAAAAAGGCTCATACTTTATCAAATTTGGTCCCACGTGGATTATTCTACCTGACATATCTGGATGGAAATATATCCAGTCAGGTTCCAGTGAACAGCATTTCATTTCCTGTATGCCATTTTTTGCCTGAAGAAGGAAAAGCTTAGAATATTAGTATTTTTAAAGTCTAATAAATGTATTTAAAGAGGAAATACAGAGCTCCTCTCCGCATACCTCTGAAGGTTTTTAAGTATTGCTCATAATCATAACCGGAAAGGATGGCACTGGAATAATAATAATGCAACCACCACAACAACAATAATAATAATATTCAGTTCCAATTCTCAAGATATTCCATGGAACAGTTTCGACTTTTCTAATAAGCAATAAGCAATGACCTTGTACCATGGCTATACATGGTTCTACCTCTCCTGAAACTAAGCAAGACGAAGATTTAGCCTACTCTCTGCAAAAACTTTAAAATTTCCAGCAACCTGAGCATCAAAGACATGAGATGTGTCAAGACACAAGAAAACCATTAGCACAAACTTTGATTTGAGCTTCAGACCTCAGGCACGGCCTCTTTTGTGCAAGTATTTGTGGAGCATGTAAGTCTGGGATAGCTTGTGACTTCAGCTGCAAGCTGGTCAAAGTCTTGGGATTTTGGCAGTGGCTTTTTGTTGTTAAATTTATCAGACCTCGATCATTCAAATATTCAATTGTACAAACTCACATAGAAAAAAACGAGGTGAGAAAGGATTGTACAAGTCCCTTTGAACCAAAATTGATCTTCAGCTATGGTTGTGAAAGATCTGCTTTGAAACTGATAGGAGAGGGATCATTGATTTGATCAGGCAACAAAAAAGACAAGAGGCCGTTTACAGATGAGGAGCTTTTTCTTGAAGAACCCTGAACTAAGAGGCCTAGAAGCTCCCTGTATCACAGAAGTATCTTCAGGCCAAATCCAGATCCAAAATAAAAGCTGAGATGGAGAGCTCACACAAAAGACTATATGATGAGCAGTACATAAATAAAAATAATTAGCAATACTGGATTAAACTGAATAATAAAATCTTCCTGGGAAAGAGAGGGACTAAAACAAGTAATAAAATCTTCTGAGGGCAAGAGAGAAGGTACAAATCAGGGATAAACCACAAACATTACAGAAACTTATTCTGCAATTTCTTAAAACTTACAATGTTCCTTTAGTCATGCCATTTGGTAGGCTGACTAGTCAGAAGTGCATTAAAATGTTACCAGGCAAGGAATCAAGTACTGAGATTCCGTTTAAGCCTTAACTTTTAAGCTGGGAATACAGTGCTATGTAGCACCGATGGTGCTACAACTATACTGGAATGAAGGAAACATCAGAAGCAATGCTAATTCAGAAGAAAACATTTCACACGTGACTGGGCTGGATGGCAGATGTAACACTGTGGGGTGATCCCTGCCAGAGGACCACACTGGAAAAGAAGGGTGTTACCTCAAGTGCTACTCAGAAGAGATAAAAACAAAAGTGATACACATTCATTTCAGAGAAGCTGCTATCTGAATATATTACCAAAGCATTGTCTTTCAGAGAACAAATATGGAAGATTCCTTTATGTTTTTTCTTGTTGGGTGTGATGATATAATGCCAAGGGTAACCTCCAATTTGAAATGCATTCTCCAGAGAAGATGCTTCAAATAGCAAAGGTGGGGTATCTGCAAATATTCGGTAACGTTAACACCATTAGTAGCACAACAATCACAATTCCATTGATCCTTATAATTCTAAATTCCAATAAAGCTATTAATTCTTCAGAACTTTTGAAGACTGGTGGAAATACACTGGCTGTGATCTTTTTTTTTTCTAGCACCAGCTATGCTACCTCACCTAGCATCCAGGCACACACATGCAATTCCCTCTGGAAGGTTTCTGTCTGCTCAGACCTTCATGCTGAGCTGCTCCTTTGACTTACTTCATTCCAAATGAGCTGCATAAGCAAAGACGTAGCACACAATTAAAATTAATCCAGCTCATCTGAATGAGAGAGGACGTGCACATGAACAGATCAAAGAGCACAACAAAAGGGTGATTATTCTCTTGAAAAAATAGTGATAAATAGCTGGAAACAGGCTAACAGCAGCAACCTCAAACAACAAAATTAAATGCAGAAGGATATTCAAATCTGAATATTCTTTCTCCTTTTTTTTATAATACAACAAAATAGTGTGGACCACGATGAATGTAATCTGTAGCTAAGCTCATAAAAATAACAATCAGTAAGAATCTAGGAATTTTTGTAATTAATGGCAAAAGGTATCTAATTTTCCCTTCAATTCACTTGGGATAAATTATACAGATGTAATACGCCATTCTTACAGGTCTTCTGTGTACTAAATGAGAGAAGCATCTTTGAACAAAAGGCACTGTACAGAGCTTTACAACTTCTACCAACTAGCTAAATAAAAGCAATTCCTACAGCTGCTATAACTGTATCAACTTTAGACTGAAGATCAGCTCTTTCTAACAATAGAGAGAAGTACTGGGAAGAAAATTGACAAAAATGTGGGAAAATCTGCAATTACAAGGGGGATTTAAACAGGCAGGATATAAAAACCCAAGCTGAATTACTGTGAGGAGAACAAGGCTCTTATCTGGACTTTTGTGTCCCAAAGGTTTCATCCAAATTTGGCTTGTTCATGTCCTGCTTATTCTACATAATTATCCAGATCCTAGTCAAGGGTCCTAAGATGTCACATCAGAAATTATATTTACAAAGTGCTCCTCTCTTTTTCCTTCATTCATGCTTCCAACAACTTAGCCATTTAGATTGAAATGAAGTCTTTTCTAATCTGGAAAGTGGCTGTCTTCTAGTTGTCTTTTGGACTAATACATAGGAAATGGGAGATTCTTTGCAAGATATAACAAAGTATAGGTTATAAAAACCGTCAGCTGCTGAAAATGTAGATGATGTTGAAGATGGAGGCATAAGCGTTGGACCTACTGATATTAAAATGTCAGAAAATGAAAAATGAGCCAAGAAAATTGTTAACATTTTACCCTATCGACTTCTTCCTTTTAAATATATATAACAAGGCCCCTCAAAAATTCTAGTAGATAGATTTAAATGCCTTTCAATAATATATTAATCCTAAGTAGTACAGGCTGCTGCTAAAACATGCATTTCTTTTTATATTCATTTGACAAAGATTTGCAAGATCGTAGCCACCTAAATCACAGTGGCAGTGTGACTGCTGCCTCATCTCCCTTTTTCCTGCTATGTGTCACTTGATTTTGTTGCTCAACACCACCTCCTGTTCTCATTGTTTGTCGGTTCTTTCCATAGCATTGTCAGTTTTTAATCTCCAGTTGAGCTTCTTTGTTCACTTCCTTAAAACTCTCCAGCCACATCTAAACATAAAGCCATAAAGTTGTTCCTGGCAGCACTAATAAGTATTTGTTCTAAATGTAAAAAAAAAAAAATTAAAATCTCATCAAGTATCTTCCTCTGTTGTTTGTTGGGTTTTTTCCCCCTGAAATTACTGTATCCTCTAATAATAAATCAAACTACAGTTTTAAGTTCTGGACCTTTCAGAAAGTGACATAATGAAGATTTGTAAGTAACCTTTCCTTTCCTTCCACTGTGACCAAAATCAAATTCCTTACCAGACAATAGCTGATAAAATAAACGATGTGGTAGGTACACGGTAGCCCGTAACTTTTGATCTCCATACACTTTCTCTTGGGTACCTAACACACCATAGAGCCAGTACTGTAATAACTGCCATCCCTTCAGGCCACTTCTGTAGGGAAGCTAGGACTAAGTAAGCAGGAAAATTACAGATAGTTAAATTATAGTAAATACAAGCTTGAAGTCTGAAACTGTTAAAGCCTCACTCGCTGAAGCATTTCGTTACAGGGAGCAGTCAGTCGGCCATCTCATTTTTGAAGGAAAACAGCTCAAAAACCACAGGAATGCAACTATCTGCAAAGAGGAACTGTGGCAAATGTCTGCCATGAGTTCAAAGCTTCCTAACCACAAATTCTTGAGTATGATTCAAAATCAAAAATGTTTTCTCCAGCATATTCATTTTAAATCTCAGAACTGAAAACTACAATGATCTGTAAGACACAAGAACAAATCTGGTAGAGGCCTCCTATTAAAGCTCCCACAGTCTATTTTCCATGGGGCCCCTAACATTAAGTCGTGGTTTTGCAGACTGAGACAGAGAGGAGAATGACGAGAAATTTCCTTTTGCAGAACCTGAGACATGAATTACAGCAGCCTATCACTTGGTTTTGGTAAAACACTGCATTATAAATGAAAGCCTTCACTAAGTCTGTATTTTATCTTTGTGTATTTCCTTTGGTTTATGTAATTCTGGTTTGGTTTGCCTGTTGCTATCTGTTTGCAAACAGAAAGATGAAAAGCATTTTTTATGTGGGCAATCACCTGTAAAAATAAAACATTTAATACAAAACCATTCAAAATTAAAGAAATAAAAGCATGTATGGAAGTGCCTCAAGTGTGAACTTGTGAGAACATGTTTTTAAAGTTAAAAAATCCCCAACATTTCTAAGAAAGTCTCAGGCATTGGTCATTCATTAAGATTCTTAGTACCAAATTCTGATCTCAGGTGCACCAACAGAAATGATTGTTTGATTTCAAAGAAATTAAAGTCATGACATAAAGCAAAACATTCATAAGTTTTTGATTTGAGGCATAAAAATTGGTTTTAATAGATAATTTGTTTCCTCTTCAGGAATTAATTGCATTGAAACTGGCACGGTTCTGACAACTTAAAGTTATCAAAATGCAACTTGGACAAGTTGAATTCTCTCTGCAAGTCAGATGAAAAGTTCTTTCATCTTTTGCTTACATACCCTATACTGATTCTGGGTGCTACTAACAGCTGTCCTACCTCTTTCCCAAGAGCAGCTGTGTCTGAGAAACAAGGAAGGGGTTTCCACTTCATACACTGCTTATGAAGTTTTTCAAATAGCTTAGTTACTTTACTAGTTTTCTAGGTAAGTTCTATGTAATTAATACTTGTAATTGGAAGTGAAGCAAAACACATTTTTACCATAATGTAATTGCAGAAATATAGCTACAGCACCATATGAGTATAGTAGTTTTAATGTTTTTTTATTGTTGTGAAATAAGTCATAATTAATTCATTAGTCACCAGGCAAGAAAATACAAAGATCATAAATACCTGTTATTTTAATGTTACATGGGAGACCAAATGGATACTTTCCTACAACTCCCACTTGACCATTCCAGTTGAATTCATGTCCCAAATCAAATGGTTGTTCCATGAACTAAAATAACACAAAACAATGTAGCTTTATTATTTACCTTCTGTTTAGTTTTACTGCTCTGTTACTACTGCATTCTTTATTTTAGAACCATAGAAGCATTTTGGCTGGACAAGACCTTTAAGGTCATCAAGTCCAATCATTAACCTAATACAGCCAAGTCACCACCAAACCCTGTCCCTCAGCACCGCATCTACACATCTTTTAAACACCTTCAGGGATGGTGACTCTGCTACTTCCCTGGGCAATCTGTTCCAGCACTTTACAACTCTTTCAGTGAAATCTTGTTAGACACTGCTTGAAGTCTTATTTTTGAAATAATGTTTGATTTTTGATTGGAGGAATATAAACTCAATCACTGCAGTTCTGTTTCAGATCAAACAAACTTCTATCCCCATCAGTTTCTAGTCTTAACATTCATCTGTCACTACAAACTAGGTATATAAGGAGCACCCCCTGCTCTGGCATTCATGTAGCTCCAATCTGTATGCTCTGAAGTGCCCATCTAATCCTGTATCTCTTATGTTTTCCCACCTGTAACTGGTGTGGGTAGAATTTTCTGATGGTGTATCCATTTGCATCTTCCAACCGTAAATAGATTTAGGCAAGAACCCTATCCTTTGACGCATTCCCCGTGTACTTATGTGGCATTACATGAATATTTATTATTTGTTGCCCCTAAACAGCATGGACCGTATGAAAAAAACTGTAGTTCATTACCTGCTCAGAGATGGCCTGGAAGTTATAGAGCCTGACCAGGCCCATGCTATACATCACAATCAGGATTCCATTAGAAACAGCAACATCTGTTACACTATTACCAAATATCTGTAAAAAGAGAAAAAGAAAAATATTGTATAGGGGAAGAAATAATTGAGAGATTATTTCTCTCAATTTTATTTCAGTGCAATTATTTCTCTCAATATTATTTCAGTGCAAAATATGGACATTAAGTGCTTAATTTTGCAATTGCTTTACTTTTTTATTCTGACTAAACCCTATGATCAGTGTTATAGTTCATGAAGTTTTCTGTAACTCAGCTGTTCTGCTGAGTTTCTATAATACTTTGCACTGCAGTAACACCTGAGGTTAGATGAGTCATATTCTGCAAACAGATTCATTCTCCAATCAATTCTCAATGTATCTGGATATCATGTTAGCCAGTTATTACATGAATAGATTATATTACCCAGCATCTAAGAGGAATGTTAGCTAAGCTAAGAACTCATTCTAAAAGTACTGATTTCAGATCTTCTGTTCCTTCTTCATCACCAGTGTAAAATACTAGTCTAATCATGGCTCTATGGCTGTGTACAGCTGTACTAGAATGACATTACCTAGCTGTCACAGGGTACAGGAGCCTCTCTGAATCCAAATTAGACAGATAGTCATTATGCAGCATTCATTTGTGCCACTGCTTAACAGATCTCCACTGAGAAAAAACCATCAAACTAATTCTTATTATTTAATAGTAGCAACATGTGAAGTTAGTAGTGTTTTTTAATAGAGAAGCTTCGAAAAGTAGTTTTAATTTCTTTAATCTGAATCACCATGTGAAAAGGCAATTAAAATGGAGTTAAAACAGGCTTAAAAACAATTGAAAAAAAAAACCCAGAACCCAAAATCTGTGATATTCCTAAATGTTAACACTATCAATGATCCTGTGGTCAGTTTGGTCCTAAAAGACACATTCACTCCTGAGACTTTGCCTTTTATTTATTTTTATGGCTCCTTCTCAAGGTACTTGTTAGCTTAGGTCTCAGCGTCTTCCAGACACAAGCTCCAATAGTCTTGCTGTAACAATTCCTCTGATAAGTACTCAGTACAGGCCCAACTGAAGAAGTACTCTTCTAGATGTTTCACCTACTAGGACCATGATGAATCTGGCATACCATACATGCCATTCCTAGATTGAGAATGCCTTTGATACTGGCAACATTTTTTACCAGCTAAAACCCACTAATAGCTCTGGACTCTAAATGAGACTGTAGCTCACAGAGCTTTGAAGACAAAGAGTTTGCAAAGAGTACTGTCCCATTTATAAGTGGTATCCAGAGCTCTCTTACCTTAAAATAGACATGTTTTTCACCAGAACAGCAAAACTTGCCAGCTGGCTTGAGGTTTCCTAATATATATGTGTTTATTTACAGGTCACAAACCAACCTCAGAAAGGTTGTTTGCTCTTGATTGACAAAGCAAGACATGTATCTACATTTTGCTGTTCAATATAAATGATCATACAAGTTTGAAACATTTTTAACTGCATACAGAATTCATACCCTATTACTAGAAGCGGGTCAGAGACACATCTGTCTGTCTTTGAAGAGGTGAAAAGGAGTCTACAAACACTTTAAGATTTCCTAATTCTTATGACTGCTGTAAGTAAAGGCTAAAGTCCTTCTACATGTCAAAGAGTAACCCAGCAGAAGAATTCATTTTTATTTTCTCTTCTGGTCAAATGAGTTAAGAATCAGACACAAGAACACCACTACTGCTAACTAATGTTTCAGGGCACTGTGCTTTTGCAAGCTGTAGTCTGACTTCTGAAATCCTAGGACAATCCTGTGTAAACTATGATTCTCACACAACCACAGTACAGGTTAAGAGAGGAATTAACTTACCTTTCTGTTTATTTCTAGCATTCCAATGAATGAAAGAGGCAAAACTTGAAATACAGCAAGATAGAACAATACAGACTCTTGGATACCTGCCTGGGAAGGAACAATACTGAATATAGTTACTACGCTTAAGGCATTTATGGATGATAGGACTGTTGTCTTCTACCATAATAACAAAGCATAATGTCTCCACCTCTGTCCTTGTACATTTTTTTGATTGCTTTTATAAAAATTTAAGAATGACAGAGTTTTTCAACAAACTTACCTGCCGTGCTGCTGCAGGGAGCTTATTCTGAGCTGACTTTATAACCATTACCTCTTGAGGAGTATCCCAGCTCAGATACCTATTTGTGACAAGAAGGGCCTATCTTAACAATTTTTAAATAATTTAATAATAAATACATTATTTTACATAAAATATCATCTACTATAACTAGACATATCCCCATGTCCAGGCAAATTGTTCAGTATCTGTCTGGGTAGACATGCCTGAGATGTTTGCTGTTTGCAATAGTGCAAAACCCACAGAACTAGGAGTAGCTTATTTCATACAGGATTGTCAGAAAAAGTCTGAAAGTATGAACTCACCATCTTAATTCTTCTCCTTCCCTTCACAAATGACTACTTTCTTTTCAGACTAAAGGAAATAATTTTCCCTGAGAACCGAACAAGAGATGCAGTTTACCAGAAGCGGTAACTGCTCTGCTTTTTAAGAGCAAAATGACTACCCTATGGAGAAGTATGTTTGCAGCTTAAAAATGGCTTAAAGTTTAAATGCTTTTTTTGTATGTTCTACGAAGTCTGTTTTACAGCTCCTAAAGGTCCTCTCCTGGTAGGTTGCTATTGCAATATTAAAGGCTGTAAAGCTGTCAGATGAAAGCCAAAAGTAGCCTAGTTTTTGTGGCTTGATACCAGATTTGAGACTATAATACTTAAACTGCTTAAATTCTTCTATAGGAAACAAGGTGCAGAAACAGGTAATGTGCTAGACTAACAAACCTGACGTCGGCCATAGGATAGTACTAAAATAAACAGGATTCCCTTTCTCCAGTATAGTATGAATGATTATTAGTTATATAAAGCCTAGTCAATGTTTAATACCTGAATTTGCAATAGGATCCAGCAAGGTATATTTTCTCCAGTACTTCTCCACTATCAGCAGAGAGACGTAGAAGCCAGTTCCGCACTGTCAAGACTATCAGGGAAGATTTATAGTCTGATGGGCTTGGTAGCATTTCCCCCTACGTAACAAAAGGTTATCAGGAAAAAGGTTCTACGTCTTGACACAGTAACAAGGAAACAAAAGCTAACACACATTCTTGAAAAACTGAAGGTGGAAAGCTGCCTGATAATCTCATCAGGATCTCTAAGCTCAGGTCTGTGCCATATAGTCATCTGACTATCACATAAATAATCTGCTGTCACACTTTTTGTGTAACACGGCAGTTACCTTTTCTAGAAAAGACACCTTGTTAACATTTCCTTGCTTTGAAAAAATGAAGTATAACTGCTTATCAAACTAACTGATAGCAGTCTTGAAGAGACAATTGTTTAAGTATTGCAAAATAAGACATTCAGTGGTAACACAGTAATAATGGTATTCATGCCACTTTATTTTTAGGCACCTCAAGGATGGGGCTAATATTTCTATACTCTGTGGACACCGTATGAGAGAAAAACTCCTCAAAGGAGAAGGGAAATGATATACACTATTAGCTAGAAACACCAGAACAGTTTTTGGGCAGAGTTGCTTCAATGAGTCATCAGTTTATTCGCTTGCTTTTCTTTTTTCTTTTCTTTTTTTTTTTTTTGTGTCAACAGTTCTGGTAAAAACTAAAACTCCCACCTAGTGTCCTTGCTAATTAAATATTAAAGAAAAAAAATATACAGAAGTTATGTTGTAAGGAACTAGAGTTAGCTGCATAATCATAAAGGCACTGTTTTTAAAAGCTTCCACAAAAACTCACAAAAAAGCATTTGAATGGGCTGTTGATAAATTCAGAGTACACCTCTAAACGTTCAATCAAAATAAATAAGCAGATGTTGCTGACCTTAAATGACTCAACTCTATAAAAACATTGAGAAAATAGTTTGCAGGGAAAGAACACTCCATTCCATATATGTTTCACTGAAAGATTTTTTTTTTGCACAAAAATGCTCTAATAGAAAGTAATCTTACCAGTGGGCATTCCAATAATAAAGCATCTTCTATTTTTTCTGACTTAGAACACTTTGGCTTTTGATAAAGTATCCTTGGCTCTTGTGCAATGCTGGAGGAAAATTATTGCTAATCATTAGTCAACTTTATAAACTACTTTCTATCAACAAGTCATTTCAGTTTCATAAATCCTGCCTTCTCTTCAGGCAGGTCAGAAATCTAAACATTCTGGTATTATTTTGTAAATATAACCTGAAATTGCTCGTAAAATAAGGCCTAATAAACAACTGTTAGTAGAATGTAATATTTAAAAGCTAACCTCTATATTTTGTGGTTTGGTGTTAGTGATTTTTTGGTTTTGTTTCCTTTTTTTTTTTTTCTTTTAAGTAACCAACCTAATAGTAACATTCTTACTTTAGTGATATATATTAAAAAGAAAGCATATTCCAGAAACTAATGATCATCCTGGAACCCTCCCCTCAAGCTCTTCCAGTGTTGCCTTTCATAATATAAAGGCATCCTGTACAGGTATTTAAGAAAAAGCCGTGCTATTAAAGTTTTGTACTGTGGACAATTTTTCCCTCAGGGAGGAGATGAAACAAAGACAAACCTGAAAGATGTTAAGACAGGTTAACCCAGTACTGAAAAGCATTCCGGCAACGTAGGAATAAAACACAGCTAAACAGATTCAGATCTCTGCTGTGACAGATTAATTTAATTAACTCTCGGTGGTTTACACTGACAGAGTAATTTGTCTTTTATGTACCACACGACACTGTCTCAAAACTGGTCTGACCACAACTTACTCAGCAAGGCGGTTCTCCAAGTCCCTGCTACTTCCCTCAGAAGAGGGACAGGCCAGGACTAGGACCGGTGTACTCAGGAATTCCCAGCCTCTGCCCTGCCCTGTGCTGCCTCCTAAGCTCTGCCTCTGCAGCTGATCGTGGAACAGGAGAAAGCATCAGATCAGAGAACTGATCAGCAGAACACATTCGCAAAACCCAGCGAGTACCCCACGCGCTCAGCTTTTACACGAACAACAATTTCCTGCTTTACTGCGGAATTCGTGGCCACAGCACCCAGCTCGTTACATAGGCTGATTTTGTAACACGTGCCTTAGCACACGGCCAGTCACCAGATCACAAAGAACTACCGTTCATTTGCCATTTTTAGTGCAAAATTATAAAATGGTGATAATCTTCCACTACCATTGAAGTGCTCTGACAACTGAAATTATACAGCACCAGGAAGATCAGACTTTCTTCACCAAAGCAGGTGTCCTATTAAGACACAACAGCATCTGAGTGTAATTTAGCAAAGATTTATGCACCTGGGTGTTTTCTGTTCAGAAGTAAATTCCGCTCCACAGGAATGTGGAGGCTCCACAGGGGCTTTTTAGATGAGTAAAATCAGCCATATGTCTAAACTAGAATCACAGTGTTAAAACTGTAAGCCAGGGTAACTTTTATTTGTCGGTTTTATTACCTGCTAATACAGCACTGGTAATTGTCTAAGTAAATTCTTCCTCTTTCATATGCAATAGGAGATGCAGAATGAGTAGTCCAAACGTTCTTGAATTTAGTGCTTTCCTGAAACAGACAGTGGTTGCAACAGTGATGGCTTCTGTAACAAACCTTGCTTGTTGAAAATATTTCATTTGGCTCATGCAGCTTAATAACTTTAATTGAAACTTTGCTGTTGAATACATATAGAAAAATCTTTTTTTTTTTTTTTTAGTTAAAAGATCTTTTAAAGGGAATTTTGGTCTTTAGTTTTAAACCAAATTAAAAGATTTATTTATTGTCTATTATGAACAGCATGGGTAATGAGTATTTTGTCATTAACTTGCTTGCATTAAAATTGAAAAACTAGCAACTAAACTTTAATGGCAACTTTTAAAATCAAGGACAAAATTCCCCAGAGTATAAATATGCACATAACTCTTTTATATGTGATGAATTGAATTTGCTGAATAACTGACTCCATTTTTTCTGCTGGTGTTTGGTGTGAAAGGTAGAAAAATGTGTTTACAGTTATTTGCATTAAAAAAGGTTCCAGTCTTGATGGAAAAAAAAAAAAAAAATAGTATTTGGGTAAGTCAGATGTACTCGTTTTTATTTCAACAAACCTCGCATGCCCATTATCTAGCTGCACAAGTGGACACTTAAGCTGACCTTCAACACGTATATTTTCAATATAACACAGTTGTCAACTCACTTCCACACACTCACTTTCAATGCATTTCTATCAACTGCGTAAGAGCTGTAATTGTGCTGATAAGAAAAAAAAAAAAAATCAACTTCACTTTACTCTGCAATTGGTTTAATTCCTATTTTTTCTGTAACATAAATTTCACTGACACGTTAGAGGTACGTTCACCTGAAGAACTCTACTGATTATCTCATTTTGTTGTGAGAGCTCCATTCAAACTTAACATTGATGTTCCCTAAAACACTATTAATTTAATATGGGTATAACTATGAAACCATCTTAGGGGAAGAAATAAGTGATAGAAAAATCTGATAAAAGTCCATTTCTAACATTATTGTTAGATTTACAAGTGCTTCTGAAGTTTTTCCACAGCATAGTTCTATTTCTAGGTCGGAGCCTCATGAAATAAATTCA
This sequence comes from Baryphthengus martii, assembly GCA_013396935.1. Lineage (NCBI taxonomy): Eukaryota > Metazoa > Chordata > Aves > Coraciiformes > Momotidae > Baryphthengus > Baryphthengus martii. The sequence continues at coordinate 95,858 of VWZK01021167.1, read as the reverse complement.
ACCATTTCTTTCTTGGGCAAAACTGCAACAGGGCTTCGGCCAGCGCCGGAAAGCATCGCTATTACCTGGCACATTATCTTTCTGAGGAGTCCCAGGTTTTTTCTGTAGGCGACGCCAGCATCTCCGGCATAAAAGCCGTGGGTCCTGCAGGCGAGGAGCCGGCAGACGTTGTGAGTTCCGGGCGCCCGGGAGGCGGCCCCCCTCCCGCCGGCAGCGGCTGCCCGCGGGCCCCTGGCG
>VWZK01021167.1:42828-95537 GCA_013396935.1 Baryphthengus martii | reverse complement strand
TAGTTCAGCTGAGGAAAAAAAGTGGGCACTTCTGTCTCCTTTAACCCCTTCCTGCCGGAGAGCAAAGCTCCCCGGAGCTGGGGCGGGCTCTCCCGGCTGCTCGCACCCGGGCTGGCGGCTGCGAGCGGCGGGCAGTGGGGCAGCGTGCCCGGGGCAGCGACCGGGAGGGGCTTTGCCTGCTACTGGGTCCGATGGAGCGTAGCCGGACTTGGGGCAGGAGGGTGGGATTTAAAAGGATTTGTTTAAAGCTCAAACAACAGCAACTTCTTGAGCGGTGATGCTTCATTTTTATATATTTTTTTAGAATTATGTCCCAAAAGCTGTCAGGATCATCAACAGCTATGTAAAAGCTGAGCAGCTGAGGTCTGTGGAAGAACTCGTTTACCTCCCTTGCCAGAGGCCAGACGCTCAAATGGGGTAATGTGGAAGTTGCTGATCTTTTCTGTGTTTCCGGGTCTGTTCTTCAGGATCTCTGGGTGAAACCTTTAATCTTCACTGATGCTGTAACAACAGACAGGTTCCTGGCATTTTCTGGTACTTTGCAGTTACTGGGATGAAGTGAACTAAACATAGAACACATGGTTGGTCTCAGTTGCTCCTCATACTGTCTGGTGGATCTGCAACCTTGCCAATGACTTCAGAGTTGACAGGGCATGTTGCTCCTAAGCACGGTCCGTGTGGACATCCAGAGTTTTGCAGAGATGTAAATAAACGAATTTCTTCAAAGTAAATGGTAGACAGTAGTAAAATTCATGTTACTATAGCTCTCTTCTCAGCATCTTTAATAATAGAAAATCATGGTTTATGTTGAGACAAATAATCTTTTGATTGTTAGGCAGTACAGCTACATGTTTAGTATTTTGTAGAAAACAGGGTTGAAAAACAATGTAAGTGAATGAAAGCTGTATTTGATAACTTATAAATACATAGTGAACATACATCTATTTTTTTTTTCTTCTTCCTGTGGAAGCAGCAGCCAGCAGAGGGTGCACAGGTTAACTGGGAAACTATTTCTGAGCTGAATTGAAATAATTCGTTTGCAACCAAAAAATCTTCCATGTTGCTTTTGAGTGTCTTTATCAAGTGCATTGTTTCTTTAAAGTTTTTTTTTTCTGAAAAAATAGTTATGCTGCCACAAAATTTTTAATGTAATGCATTTTCATGATAGCATCCTTAACAGTGAAGGTTGAATTTCTTTGATTAATAATCAAACTTAAAGCCTTACTGACCCTGGCTCTGAACAGAGAATTAACTCCTAATTCTTTCAGACTACATTTCTTGCTGTCACAGCTTCAGGGTGTGATCATCTTATGTGACAAAGAGAAAGGGTGTTTGCCCGTTTCATTAACAAAATCAATTACAGAAACAATCGAGCAATGACTTGCTTCTGAAAATGTCATTTAGGCTTCAAAGTCATTTAGATATTTTTTGAACTTTTAGTAGCCAGGTTGCCCATTAATCTCATGATCACTCTTAACTCTCAGGGCTATACATGCACGTCTCCAAGAAGTTCCTTCACATTTAACACTGGATGCAACAGTAAACTTAACTCCCCCACCTACCCCACTCTCTGTGCATTCTCTTGATATTTCAGAATGTATCAGCTAAAATTGTGCAATTATCACTCAAAGGATCACATTCTCATAAAAAGAGCTGCATCTCTGGATTTTACTCCTGCAAGATCATCTTAGTCATCTGACTATAACTCCCATCTGTGCATCTTTTCATGTTCTTACTGAGATATTTAGAAAGCCAAGAAAAAATGTGTGACTAGCCTAGCAGCTGAATCATTGTATTTCGTGTTGAATATCACTGCTGGCGCAGGAAATGCAGGATACTATCTCAGGTCTTTTTGAATGATTGAAGAAGGAAGAGGATTTATAAACAGTTTGCAACGTAATCATGGAATCTTTATCCAGGCATTTCTATAATGTAATAATTTTAGATCTGATTGTAGTTTGGGATTTTGGGGGATTTTCTGTTTGTTTTTGTTTTCAAAAACATGGCCTTTATGTAGTTTACACATTTTGCAGAAATTGTCGTGGTGTGTTAATTTTCATGTCTCAGTTATTTTTTCGTAACATACCATATGTGTTAGTAATTATGCATTATGTGATGAAAAATACATAGGTATTTTCAAAAACAAAGCGTGAACAGTTTGTAGCGGTTAAAGAATAAACTGGAATTGTTTAAGTTGCCGATCCACTTAAAAAAAAAAAAGAGCTGTAGTTAACTTGTTAACATTAGAAAAGGGTTTTAATTTTTTAATAGAACTAAATGCTACATTTCCACTGTGATGATGCCCCATATCCTGGTAACATTGCACCACCAGCAGCAAAATTTATCAGTGTTTTTATTTGACATAGACAGCCAGAAGACAAACGCTGTTTTATTTAATTTTTGACAAATAAGAAATTTTAATCTTTTTTCCATATATTTTTTTTTCCTGTAGGCTTAACATGAATAAACAATACCCTTTTTAAAGCATGACTCATTCAAAAGTACACCTTAAATGAGGAATTGTTCATTTAATTGAAGTAATTCCTTTGCCAGTCTTTGTATTGATGTGTACAAATCAATCTTTTTTTATTCACAGTACAAGACGTGTAGTCAAATAGGACCGTTTTTCTCAAGATAAAAATCTTCATTTTGTAACCGATTTGCACAGAATGTTTTCTAATAATGCCTGTATTTAAACTCTGCTTGGTCTTTTGCAACTACATTTTGTATTTCCAGTGCATTACGTTTGTATGTGTGTTTTATACAGAAGAAACACCAAATCAAAGGGAGGACAGTAAAAAATAGGAATAAAAATAATTTTTCAAGTCATATACAGAACACTTGAAGGAAAAGAGAACAAAGGTACATCAGGGTAAAAGTAGTAGGAGAGGTATTTTGTTTTACTCATCTCCTAGAAAGCCTACGTTAACAAGAATGTGCAAAAAAACCCAACCTCCCCCCTAACAAGACACAGTGCTGGTATGAGCTACACACTGTGTGAGAGTTTCTGAGTAAAGTGAAATACAGCAATATAAGGGAGAATTATACATATAATAGAAAAATCTCAAGCTCTTTATAATTTTTATGAGTAGAAAATGTAACATTTAAAACCATTTGTTTCTAAAAGAGCATTAAACAAGGATCAGGAGAGTACATGGCAGAAGTTCTGGTAGACTTTCTGATGTGTGATGTTTGCACTTAAAAAAAGAAACAACGCACCACCTTTTGTCTCCTATCTAAAAGCCTAAAACCACAGTCACAGTTCTAGAATGAAACCTTTTGAAGACAGTTACCTAGTGAGTGGGGTGAAAAATGTCAATCTCAATCACAGTATGTACCCACTAGGACAAGTGGTTTCTTTACTGAGCACTTTTCGCTTGTCTTCTTAAAGGTAAAATGTGAAACTTGGTTTGTTGTTTTACTGTGGGTTGTTTGTGGTTTTTTTTTCCCTGCCTGATAGGAGTTTGAAATGATATGAAGTAATTTATCTTTCAGCTGGTTTCATTCCAGTAGCCTGCTTTGGGATTATTTGGGCATTCGGCACACTGAAGGGATGTTGCTGTTTTCTGAAAAGCATTTAAGTTGGTATTATAGTAAAAGATTATTACTGAAGTTGGTATTAGTGCTTGGTTATTTGACCAGTTTCTCATGAAGTGACATAAACAATTAAGTTATAGCAAAACTGTAATTTGAGTTAATTGTGTTTTCAGGTCTCTGAACAAAATGAATTTCATTACAAGGCTTTCTGCTTTATGTCTGAGGAAAAGCAAGATGCAGCAGAGGCACCAAAGTAGTAGACGACCAGCTGTTCCACTTGGATCACGGATTTTGACTGATCCTTCTAAGGTTTTTGAGCACAACATGTGGTGAGATGTTTCTTCAAGGCTGATTTCCATGTGTTTTTGTATATTATTTGCTATGATGAATAATGGGGTGTATGTATGTATAGATAACAATGGACCGCCAGGATAGACATTGGAAGGTGGTGCTAGAGGGAACTTGAGACTGTCGCAAGTAATCTGACAGTTATGAGTTCTTAGTGACTTGTGTAAAAAGCTTCTCAGCAAGTACTTATTCGTGGAATAAAAGGCAAAATATTGTTATAGATCAGTAATGAATTAGGAGACAGAAAGTGTACAATATAAGTCCACACTCTAATGTCAGAATGTTCTAGTTAGGTACAATGGCGTTGCGTACTGGCTTAGCACTGTGTTTTAAAATTGACACAAGTTCAAAAGGAATGTGTAAATTACTTGTATTCTAAAGGCACACTGAAGGTGTTACGGATAGTTCAGCAGAGATTTCCATACAGTGCACAGCTATCAAAAAAAGTAACTTGAATGTTAACATAAATAAGCAATAAAGCATTAACTTGTAAATGTTAACAAACATAAGGACTTCCCTGATTTGCAACAGTACATCTCCATCTCTAAAAAGTATTTTTTTGATTAATGGGGGCTCAGAAAAGTGTGAGAATGCTAGTCAACACAGTGGGAAAGCACGATTGAAAAGGCTAGGATTTTTGAGCATGGAACAGAGATGAATATAAAACAGTAAGTGACACAGGAAGTGTTAGAGGAATAGGAGAATATCTGAATCTAACTAGGCAGTAAAAGAATACCTGTAAGATGTTTGGAAGGCTAGGAATTTTTATTCCTATAGTTCATAACTTAAGAGCAAGGAATATCTGATGAAAAGAGAAGTGGAGAATTCAGAAGCTGTAAAAGAAATTATTTTCTGCATAATTTTAGAACATATTTTTGAATTCTGCCACACACCATTCTTGAGAGGAAGAATTTAGCAAAATTAGATAAGCGACTGGATGTGGCTCATGATAACCCATGGGTATTGTAGCATGGGAGTAACAGATGATGAGTTTCAGGACTTAAGCTTACTTCATAAAAGTAATGTGCGGACACCTCAGAGGTGTCCACTGCTAGCAACTGTCAAAGAAGGTACTGGACAAATTTTTGTTCTGAAATTGAGTTTCCGACTTCCTATTTTATTTTTTTAATATTATTTTTAGTTGTTCATTTTATTTGTTAGTTGATCCATCTTAGTTTTTAATCTAAATTCTTTCAGAAGTTTCTCTAATAAAATTCTGATTAATATAAAGGTATTAAATGAAGAACATAGAAAATTGTCTTCTGGTTGATAAACTAATATCTTTATTACTCTTTTTAGTCTCTAAATTTGGGCTTAGCTCATCAGGTAAGAAATGCAAATAGATCTGTCATCTGTTACTATTTTCTAAACTAGATGTCCCCAAGAGGGACTGTGAGGTCCCCAGTATGGTTGGTCCTTCCTACCACCACCACTTGATTGAAGGCCAAATCTGGAGTTACCTATTCTTCTGTAAGTTCCTTGATCTGGAATCTGGATGGTTATTCTGTTAAAAGAGGGTAAACTTTATCTCCATGTTTCATAAGTCTATGCATAGTGTAGTTCTTAAGCATCTTCCAGACTCAAGACCTCATGCTAGATGGAAAAATGCTTTATTTGTGTGAATGCCGATTCCAATGTAGGCTATCTAGTCTAGGTAGGAAAAGATTTTAAGAAAAAGGCTACCCTTTTTTCTTTTTTGTAACACTGTACCGTGGCAAAACTCAGTTTTGTTTCGTTTTTTTTTGTTTTTTTTTACATTTCCTTCTGAATAACTGATCATGTGTAGCTTCAGTGGCAGTCTAACAGAGAGTTATCCAACTATCGAGTGATTGGGATGGATTGTGAGGATGGGATTGAAAGGAACATGGTTGTTCAGAAGTGGATCTGCAGGTGGATCCTCATAGCTCACAAGGGAAAAAAAAAAAAAATGGTGAAACTGAGTGGAAGTCGAGACAATCTTGGCAAATCAAGAACCTGACTATGAAATGGGGGGAGGTTCTTGGATCTGAAGCTGACTGAATCAGCTTGGTTCTCACTAGGGAGATAAGGTGAGTCAGGATGAGTGGTGGCTGAGTTAAATAGATCATGCAGGGTAAGCGTAAGAGAGACATCTTCCTGAGCATTGATGTATGAGGATTTATTTTTTCCACTCATCTTTGGTACTTCATAAAGTGGTATCTTTCTTTTTGCCTATGTGTGAATTGGCAGGGAGCCGAGAGCTGCTACCATTGCTGCTAGGAATATTAAGCAAATTAACTTGGGGAACGAATGCTTTAGATGTTTGCTGTGGTGCTTTTATGTCATTTTGAGAGAGAAGTAATGAATGATGCTAAAGATTGGAGAAAAAAAAAATGTCGGATTCTATTCAGGATAGTAATTGACATAGTTTTCACATGTTCGTTTTTAGAAATAATTAAACCCTGTGTTAGCAAACAAGTTAATGGAAAAGGGCTGAGTTGAATAAGCTGAACCGAAAGTAGCATTGCTTGATCTGATGTCAGGCTTATTCATGTTAACAGCTCCTGGTGTGGTTAAAATGGATAGCTTGCTTTTCTGCTGTCAATATTCAGCTTAAAACACTTCTGTCTTTAAACACTCTGTGCTTAGAATTCTTCTGTATCCTGTGTTCTTGATAGCTTGTATTGGTGGAGGAGCTGCCTCATTTGAAGCTCTGTAAATGCCTTGCATAGGAACTGTGCTGTGTCCCCTCTGTTGCAGATTTTGATCCAAAAGTGCTGCTGCAGTCCTGTTGTTTAGGGTCTTCCATACAGAAATTTCTAAGAAAGAGCCAAGAGATTTTTCTTCAGCTTTATGAATTTCAAAGAAGGGACAAAAGGAAAAAAACTTGTTGATGAAGATGGAGGACTTCAGGCACCTATATTTTTTTTTGTTTAGAGCCTTTAAGGGCTCTGATAGACACACGATGATGGGTTAAAACTGATCAGCTAAAGCTTATGCAACAGCAATTCATACAGTCAGCCCTTCTGACAGGTACTACTGCCATTTGAATCATCCTTGGTTTCGACTTGTTACAATAGGCAAGGTAAAAACTGATGATAGCAGTGAGGGAAGCAAGTCTTTCCGAGGTGATGGCTGCCTAGTAAAGCTTTGGTTGTTCAGTTTTCTTCTACCACAGCACATCTGTCAGAGCCTTGACACTGCACAGGAACATTTGGTATAGGAACAAATACAGGAAGGGGAGAGGCAACCTGCTGGGGACAATAATGAGAAATATTTCAGTAGAGATGCGGAAATCAAGTCTGAGGCAAGCAGACAATTACGTACCAATTAGTCTCCCACAATTAACCAAAGAGGAACAGTGAAGGTCTAAGAATTAAATTACCTATATGTCACCAAGCGTGGAGCAGGAAGATGCTCGTTAGCTTGTAGAGGCAATCAACTCTTTTCGAGTTGGCACCTTCCATAGTAACCAATGGAATTTTAGACATAGGCTTTCAGTAAACTGATTTCAGTGGGATTACGTCTTAATAGATTATTTGAATTATATTATCTAATTTAATCTAATTTTTAAAGCTGTTGACTGAAGGATTTGGAGGGACAGCTGATTTGATTCAAAAGCTGCCGGCAGCATGTTGTGCACGCCCTGTTGTGGTCTCATCCAAACAGACTCTGCATCAGGGTCAGATTTTGGCTTGGTTCTGTGACCATTTAATGGATTGATATAACATTTAGTTTACCACTTCACATAAAAACAGGTACCATAGACTCTGGAACCATTGCAGCACTGCTTGTCTTTTCTTAAGAATGTCTCATTCTTCTTTTTTTCTAAATGTTTCCTGTCTCTCTGTTCCCCAAATAAGTAAAATCCTGTTCATCAATTCCACCTGTTCCACTTGAATAGGTGGATTATTCTCCCTGTTTCAGGAACATCTGATTCCTTTGCTGAATGACCTTTCTTCCTATTCATAAACATTAGTAATGTGAGAAGTTTCTTGCATCGGGGTGTTTGTTGATAGATCCATTATTGTACCCAGTTAAACACAATTCTGATGGGACACTCAAAACACATTCCTATAAGCACACTCTATTTACAAGATATAAGTTAATATTATTAAGAAAAAAAGAGTGCATACTACTTCTGCCTCTTTGCTGTTGGAAGATTTTTCTTAATTATTTGAGCTTTACCTAGTTGGTAATTAATTTTTATCTGTCATACACTGGAAGTTTTTAACTGTAAGTCTCCTTGTGGTCATTCATTTGTATTCAAAAAGAAAATGTATTTGAGACAATGCAGCTAATTTGTGAGTGTTTTCCCTGGGGAAAAAAAAGGTTATGGAGAATCTTATTTAAAGGCTGTTTCTCCAACTGCCTTTTGCAGGGACCACATGCAGTGGTCACAAGAAGAAGAGGAGAATGCCAAGGAAAAAGCAGCAGAGAACTCAGTTGTGAAAGTCCAACGGGAAGAGCAAGGTAACAAATTCATAATGACTTAAAAATTCCTATTTTAATGCTATTCATTAAAATATTTAAAGATGCATTAAAGTCCAGGAACATTGTTTTTATTTCTACATTTTCTTTTCTCGGTTTGTTGGTTGGTTTTTTTGTGAGTTGTTTTATTTGTTGCTTCGAGAGATTTTCTTGGTGTGTTTTTCTAGCAATTCAGTTACTTCTTGGAGCAATTTTGCATTTGAGGGCAGGTAATAGGCTCAATGTAAACCAAGTACATCAGTATGATGCAGTTGGAAGTTCTGGCTCCTTTTTGCAGTTCTTCAGAATACGGCTCCAACTACACTGAACTGTTACTCCATCAAAGGCAATGCATTTGCAGCTAGGTAGGGTGCTGGCCATGAAAGTTCCCATGTACGATATTCAAATACATTTTAATGATTTGTGGATTGTGTGGAGGGCCAGTGTTTGTACATTGCATTATATTTCAGTTAAGTACCATGAAGGTTGCACTGGTCCCAGCTGGTCCCAGCTTGCTGCCTTGGCCAGACTGAGCTGAGAGTGTTGTAGGAAACAGTGTGTTCGCTTTGTGGAAGGTGTTCCAGTACATCAGGTAGTCTGCTCTGTAAATGATTAAGGAATTTCTTCCATGTCTTCAGAGGGGAAATGGCATTTGAATGGCATCTGAAGAATGATAGCTCTAGGTTCAAACTGGCAAACTAACCCTTAAACTCCGGGATAGTTACGTGTGCTAAAGCTGAAGTATCAACTTGATAGAAGACTGGATTCTTAATTTGTTCCTTTATTAGAAAGATATTCTGGTAACAATTACTTGGATGTACTGGGCTTTAATTTACATAGCGTGTCTTGAACCTGTCAAATTAGATAGTGTCATTATGGTCCTGTGCTCAGTTTCATTGATATAACTTGGGCACATGTTGGAGTTTATTTAAATTAGCTGTGAATGGGTCTTGGATTGTATGCCCGTTGTCCCTTTGAATGCTCTGGGATTGCCATCCTGCCCTTTTCCGTTACCTCTCGCATTCTTTATCTAAATACAGGAGTACAATGTTTGTTTTTCAAAAATGACATCTAGTATTTTCATGTGGCTTGTATAAAAAGTTGAAAAAGAGCTCATAATTGAAAAGTAAGCTGTGTAACCACGTGGCTCATGGAACCTTTTATTCTTCATCTACAATCAATGAGAACTTAGTTTGTGCTGGTGAGAAATGGAATAATCAGGCGTTTGTCTATTGCCAAGAAATACAAGAATCCAAGGACATTTCCTATGAATGCCCCTCTGTTTAGAACTGAATAGGTGAGCATTGCTGATAGTCCTCCTTCGGAAAGCTTCAGCTTCCAGCAAGTGGAAGTACATTTTGGCCTATTTATGTAAACAATGAACTAGACTGAAGCTAATGAGCAGGTTATTTAGGCACCTCAGAAACTACAGCAAAGGGAAAAAGACCAGACAGGTTTCACCAATACTATTATATCACTAAAATAAAACAATTCTGATGAGCCTTCTTAAAACAAGAGAAGTTACATTGCATGAACTCATGGTATTACCATTAAGAACTTTATTTACTTATTAGCATGTCCGGATTCTTCTCGGCATGCCTACTAATGTATTAAAGATTCTGTTGAGGAGAAAAATCAGTTGACTAAGTAGGGGATTTTTTTTGTCTCAAAAGATTATATGTTGATTGATTAGTTTTGTCATTTTTACATGCTTTGGAAAATTTAGTAGTCAGGCTACTTAAATATAAAAAGATTTGGTGATAATAATAATAATAGTAACGCATGTGTGGTTATTACACAGTGGTCCAGGAGTGAGCAGTGAAAGAATGGAAAGTAGCGTTCTTTCACCTGAACCTTTGTAGTACCATGCTAATAATATTCGAAAGGCTGACTTTAGCCATTGCTTTCCTTCAATTCTGAAATCTTGAAAGCGGGATGGGAATTTAAGTGTAAGGGTTCTGAGCAGATTTATAGAAAAGTAGTGACTATATAAGGGGTGGTAATGATTTAAGAACCTTTTGAGCAGAAGGTTTAGTTTTTATACTGAAGCTGAGCAGTCTCTGAATGCGCAATTTACGCTATCGAAATCTCGTAGATGTGACCTCAGTCAGCTCTGCACTTGCATTTTTATAAAGCAAGTCTGTACAATTACTCTGCATGGCTGGGTCTTGCCCTTTAATAATACAATTGGATGTATTAAATGTTAAGTTTTAAAAATTATGCAGATTTCTAGGACAAGGCATTCTGCCACCTCCTTGCCACTTCCCACTGCCTGTCTGTGCCTCTAATGATAATTCTCAGCCTTGTTTATCTCTGAAAAGCTGTAGCGATTTAGGAAATAGTATGCTAAGATTTAAATGACAGTAGTAGGAGAAATGCACCGTGTATTTTACTCTGTGCATTTGCATTAAAAGAATTGATGGGTCAGTGTAAGAGGGTCGGGTCAAAATGAAAAAAGGCAACACATTAAATGATGTACACTTAGCATGAGATGGCAAGGGTAACAAGGAGTTCTGTAAATGCTTTGGGAGTGAGGGGAGGAAAAAAAAGGAAAAAATATTTGAGTTGGTACTTAGGAGGGATGAGGGAGGGAAAACTGTCAACAAAACAGACATTGAAAAAGCTGTAATTCTTATCTTTTTATCAGGGTTAGCTTCAGTCCGGTGGCTAGCAGTTAGCGCTGGGGAGAAGGAGGAAAGATCTTGTTCTCATACTGAGAAAGAACAGGTTACAAAGTACATCCATAGAGTGCATGGATGACTAGGAAAGCAGAAAAGAGGATATTTACTTTTTTAAAAAAGGGAGCTTGGAAAACAAGAGAGTTGGAGAATTAGTTTCAATTCCTGGAAAAACACTGGAAGAGATAATCCAGAGCTTGTGAACACTGGATTTGGAAGAACAAAGGAGATGAATACTGGCCAGCAAATATTTTTTTAAGAATAAATCATGTAAAATCAAGCTAATTTCATTCTTGGAGAAAGTTACAAGCCTTGGGGATAAGACAAAAACAGCAGACATCCTGAAATTTATCCTTAGTCAGGCTTCTGACTTGCTTTACTTGACATTTTCGTAAGCAAGTTGGGCAAGCGAGAGCTAATGAAACTGTTTTTTGGGTGACTGAATGCTTAGAGAGAGTCTTTCAGAATGGAAAGCTGTGCTTGGCAGGGAAGGATTTTGTTCTGTGTCTAATTCTGCTTGGTATTTTCATTAGTGACCTCAGGAAATGGGAGACTTGAAGATGATATTAAGTGAAGAGATGTTTCAAGTATGGTGAAATACAGGATTAGAGTTCAAAAAGATCAGGACAAACAGTGGGGAAAAAAAAAAAAGAATCTGAAAGATATAAATTTGCTAAAAATAAATGCAGAATACTTTGCTTAGAAATAATTCCTTGAAAAAACCACTAGTTTCTGGAACAATTGGCTAGGTAGTCATTTTGCAGGAGAAGATCTGAGGGTTGTGGTGAATCACTAGCTGAATCAGCAGTGTCATGCTGTAGCAAAATGGCAATCTGGAAGTTATAAACAGGATTACAGCCTGTAAGATTCATAAAATACTCCTTTTGCTCAGTGCTGATAATGCCTTTACCAGAATACAGCACCAAAAGGTAGTAAATCAATTGGAGAGAATCTAGAGAAGGAAAATGAGAATGATCAGAAGTCTAATAATCATTATTTCTGCTGAAAAAAAGAAGAGAGTTAGTCTTAGACAATCTAGAAAAGAGATTGTTTATGGGAGACGTAGTAAAAGATTTCAAGTAAGTAAATAGGTTTTGCAAAGAGAAGGGAGTAATCTTTTTGCTTTATCTGCTTTGTTAACAGGACAAGAATTACTGGACTTGGGTTGCAATGAGGTAATTTCAGGTTAGGTAGCAAAAAAGACTTCTAACTGTGCAGGTAGCAAAGGGCTATAATATATTACTGAAGAAAGTTGTCAAACCTAAATGAGAGGTAGTGTTTTAAGAATAAGTTAGATAAATTTCTGTGGAGGAAGAGTGTGAATTCCCTGACTGGTTGAAATCCCTTCCAGTTCTAAAGTTTGACATTCTGACAGCCAGAATGTTCTGTGAATTAAAAGTTAACACAAAGGTCTATTGTAAGACACTCTGAAGTTTTTTGAAATTAAGAAAGCCAATATGTTGCTTCTGACTGTATTGTTATTTTCTGTCAAAACCACATTGTTAAATGGTTAAGAGTGAATTATTGTCTGTTTGCTATGCAGTGCCATTTATCATTCCAGTTCACAGAACTGGATTTCTAATTGATGGGATATTCTTGAGATATGACTGGCTACCAACGGATTGGCAGTTGTTCAGAGTTTCATAAATCATGAAATTAATTTCAATTTAGTTTTTCTTAAACAGGAGAAAAATGGAGAACATTTAATTGAAAAGATGCATTACTTTTATCATTTGAGACCTGAAAGCTTGTCAGGAAACTGACGATTGCATATTTTGGTGATGCTGTTTTATGTCACTGCATCAAAAAAAAAAGAAGATGATGATGCAGAAAGTTTGTCTGCCCCATCCTAAGTGACATAAAATCAAGTTAAACCCTCATGGGAGTTATTATGAACACAGATTAAGATAAAACAGCAAATCTGTATGTTTTTGTTTAAATATGTACAAGGTAGGAAACTATGGATTTTTAAACTGTTAGCTTTGGGGTCCGTGTTCCATATTGCATTACAGTATTTTGTAGCTAAGCTCACACTCACCAAATGTTTGTTTTGTTTTAATTTCAGATAAATACGAGAGAGAAGCCAGTAAATATTGGAATGAATTTTACAAGACTCATAAAAGTAACTTTTTCAAGGATCGCAATTGGCTGTTTCTCGAGTTTCCAGAAATTCTTCCAGAAAACAGGAGAAAAGAGTTGAAAACAGAAGAAAGATCTTCAGAACGCACAAAAATAAATAGTACCGACAGTTTTTCACACAAAAATGAAATGTTTGAGGAAGGAGAAAAACATTGGAAGAAAAATTACGGAGGCGGTTCTACTTCTGTACAAGGATACGTATATAATAAAGAACAAGAAAAATCTCTTACTGACAATCCTCAGGATAAAAATTGTGGAGAAGAACTTGGCGGGCTAGAATCCTTCCCTGGTAGTGATGCCACTTATAGAATATTAGAGGTAATGCACTGCAAATATTCTACCCATCGTATACAACTCTACTTATTGCTCAAAAGCCTGGTAAAGATGCTTAGTAAGTATCAAGAAAGTAAACATTTTGAATTTGATGCTACTATAAGAGTTGATGGCAGAAACTTTGAGCACCTATTATCTGGGCTTTGTTTCTCCTGAATCAGAATTCAGGGCTAGATTGTCAGATTCCATTTTCACTGGAAGTTGGGTTTCTGATTTCCTAAGGAAAGTTCTGTGTTAAAATGCTCTGTCTTAAAGTGCAGGTACTTGACACATTCTTGCCAAGTGATGAAATAGGACAAGAATATTGCATTTTCCTATACAGTTTGAGAGACAGATTCTCTTTCAACTATAGAAAGGCATTGAGGAGAAACATGATCATAAAAGTGATGTGAGAATTGTGGTGTAAACTGTTTATACCTTTTCTGTCAACATACCTTCAAGTTTAATGGGTACTCCCTACCAAGTAATTTGAGATAAAAATTTTAAAAAATGAGTTTTGGTTTGCTGATTTGTTTAGTGCCCGGAGAGGTAGTGGAGTCACCATCCCTGGAGGTATTCAAAAAGCATGTAAATGAGGCACTTCACCACATGTTCTGGTGGGATGTTGAGGTGTTTTTTGTGGTTTGTGGGATATTTTTGGTTTTGTTTTTTCTGGTTTGATGGTTGGACATGATGATTTTCCAACCATGGCGATTCTGTGATTTATTTTAACTTTTTGTTTTTCTCCTGATTTTAGGTTGGTTGTGGTGCTGGAAACAGTGTCTTTCCTATTTTGAAAGTTCTGTGGTACGTAGTGCTGGATTTTCAACTACGAAAGTTCTGTTCTCATCACCTTCATTTCCTTCAAATGTTATTGCTAGCCCAGTGCTGCAGGAAGTGCGGAGTGGACTGTTTTACAGCCCTTGAATTCTGCTGGTTTGCAGACCTCAGATAATGTTGGTAGCATTAGTACAAGACACTTCTCATACTGGTCAACCCTAGTCTTGGGAGGACCATATTTGCTGACACAGTTTGTCTTTACATGTATTCAGACTGTTCGTTGTAGTTAATCTCTGGCAGCTGAAATACTCTCTTGTCTTATATGTCATCATAAAGCTGCCAGGTGTCTCTTCAAAAGGCCAACATCAGTGACAGTAGATAATGGCCTGTGATCTACTGGTAAGAAGTTGTATTATTTCTGAATTTGTCATGTTGCATCAGGTTTTAGTGTCAAGGAAGGCACAAGTCCTGTATTGCATTAATGCCTTGAAACATTTTAATCCACTTAGGTTTTACTTAAACCAGGAGCTGTTATGACAGCGTGTCCCCTCTTCATGTAGGCAGGAAGGTTTTATTGGAAAGGCCATGTATTTGTCATAGGTTGAAGTAGATTTCTTTTTATTCATGTCTCCAAGAGCTTGAGTACGGCACAGTTCGTTATTCTGTAAATGAGTTGCGGTGGCTAGGGTCACACATAAAGCCTGTTAGTATTAGCAATATGTCTCCATCCCAAAACAAATGCTTTGCTTTTGACAATGTATATATAATAAAAAGTTTGGAAAGTGACGTTCTGTAGGGAAAATATATCATGTGGCTGTATTAAAAAAGATGAGACAAACTTTTGTGTTTTCTTCACAGGAGGCATTAGTCATAGGTTGGCATTTCTGATAATTAAGAATCCACTCGTTACGTACTTTTCCTGGAGATATCTTTTCTTATGCAAATCTTTCAGTCAATCACATTGGTTGGTACATTGAACAACTCACATGTTTGTCTTGTACGTGACCTGGTGGAAACATCTCTTACCTCTTAGCAGGCCTGACTTTATAGCACAGTTTTACTCTGCATTTAATAACAAAAGAATTGCCTTTTGTATGCATATAAAAAGAAGCCAGTGTCAAGTATGAGTGTACTGGCTACTGAAAAATTTTCCACTTAGGTTTGTAATGTACTACTTTGCCTTGCACCTCTCAAATTTTAAGTTACTGCTTTTTAATATGGTGCATCATGGAGTCACCGTCTAGATCAAACTGTGTCTTTGCTCTAAGTTGACTTTCTACATGGCTCCTGTTCTGCTGTAAAAAAAATGAAATGGCATCCTAGGAAGTCAATTAAGTAATCAGCTTAACCTTTCCCAAGGACCTGGCTGTGTCCAAAGCCTGGCTACGTGTCCTCATCCGTGTTAGATATCTAAACTCACCAGCTCTCATGGTGAACATAGAGCTGGTAAAAGCTGATTCAGCAACAAGGATGGAATATATTTGGTTTACAGGGACTCTCCTGTTGAACCCTCAGAGCAAGGTCACTAACTCAGGTGTGTGTACTGTGAGTTAACTGCCAGAGTTTATTGATTCCCTTTCTAAAGAAGCAGTCTGTCCAAAATCTCAAGTATTTTTAAGAAGAGATTAATTGATCAAAAGTTGACCATGAGGTCATCCCTCATGGGGGCTTGCTTAGCTTCTCTTAAGTGAATTTCTTGGAGGTGAAAAAAAAATTCTCCCTAGAGTTACTAGCATCTAATGAATGGTACGAGGAAATTTGCACCTGGCTTGGGCTGTTAGTCTTGGATGGAAAAGGAAGGGAAAACAATGCCACAGGAAATTCTTGTTCATCTCGACTTTTTTGTTTTTTAACAAAGGGGATAATGGAGGGAAACAACCGATATTGCTTAATCTAACAAAAAGCACAGCAAGGTGGCACATGGGAACCCAGATCTCTGCAGAACTGTCGATGAATTTTGCAGCACCCTGCCCCTGTCCAAATCAGATTGCTAATTAAACTGCATACTTGGGCTAATGATAGAGACTTACTGCAGTGCTTCTATAAGAAAATGTGACCTATTAATGTGCGTTTATGTAATACAGCACCAGGACGTTGCCATCAATCCTGACAGCCCTCTGTGACCTTCTTTCTTTTCCTTTCACTTCTTCCCTGGCAGTGCTATAATTCTCCTTTTCATACTAAATGCCTGTTGGTATTCTTAGGAATTTGTCTGCCCTATTGGTTCATTACAACCTGTGTGGCTTTCCATGTGCTAGACATCAATAAGGTATATGCTTGATCAAACCTGTGGAGAACCCCAAAGGGCTTTCTGTAGTTCCATGAACACTGATGTAGACTTTCATCTTTTACAATAATAGTTTTTTAACTGATGTTGGTTTTGTTTTCCTAGCAATGCACCTGGAACCTTTCTATACTGTTGTGATTTTGCTTCAGGAGCAGTGGATCTGGTAAAGGTAATTCATACGCTCGCTTTAGAGTACCTTGTAAGCCTGTAATTCAGGAGGCTGCCAGGAAGCCATCTTCATGAAAAAGAATGTGATGGCTTTGACAACTTTTAACTGAAGTTTTCAATATTCCAAAGAACAAAGTCTTACTTTATGCAGAGAGGAATGAATACCATCAGTGAGCTTGCTTCTCAGCTTGAGTAAGATACCGGACAGAATAGGCTTTTATATGAGATGTTTTACAATGCTGAATAATTGAAGAAAAAAAGTTTCTTGAGTCACAGTAAACGTATTAACTACTACTGTTCTCTCTGTGCCTCTTTTCATCTTTTTCCTGACAGTCACATTCGTCCTACAATTCAGCCTGGTGTTCTGCCTTTGTTCATGATGTGTGTGATGATGCTTTACCCTATCCTTTTCCAGATGAGATCCTGGATGTCATTCTCCTTGTCTTTGTGCTCTCTACTATTCATCCTAACAGGTAAATGAAGACTAAAGGATAGAGCAAATGCCTTCAGTCTCTTATCACTGGAGGTTTTCAAGAATAGCAAAATAAGATGATGAATCTTTTATTTATTATTTAGTAAGCTATGAGATAGTTATATATATAAAATAAGGTATTTTAAATGCTGTTACCCTTTTTCAGGGTTCAAGATAAAGCTGGTCAAGGTAATTCATTAGTGAGCCTCCTGTGTCTATTAAAATGCAAGGGATATATTGTAATATAGTTTCCTGTAAGGAAATTATTTTAGTGATCAAACCCAAATATTCATGATTTAACACCTTACAATTTGTTTATAAAAACTTAGGTTGCTGATTTAGCCACACGCAATTGCTTGCATGCAGATCTTTTAAACTAAAATGCATTCAGAATTTTGTAACTTGCTTGGATTAAGAAAACTTGATCTTATTTTCATGCAGAGTGTTAATGTTGA
The DNA here is from genome assembly GCA_013396935.1 of Baryphthengus martii. Taxonomy (NCBI): domain Eukaryota; kingdom Metazoa; phylum Chordata; class Aves; order Coraciiformes; family Momotidae; genus Baryphthengus; species Baryphthengus martii. Next base: position 77,933 of record VWZK01021167.1, on the reverse strand, counting down.
GTGCTGTTAGCCTTGTTACTAATGCTTCTCAATGTCTAATGAACCAAAGTTTATAACTGTTAAGGTCGATGGGAGATACAGGCAGTATGTGTGGTAATACATTTATTACTTTAAGAATACCGTTAAAATGGACTTGGCAAACAGGACAGTATTTGTCTAAGTCTGAGAACAGTTTCCTTGCTTCCCTGCCTAAGTTATTAATGATTAGCTTTACAGAAAAATCTTTCCCATATAGGATATTGCTTCTTCCTGTTTGTTCAGAGATGAGCACATGAGTCATGCAAAGCCTGGGTCCAGATTTCAAAAACACTTCAAGCAGTAGATTTCAGATCTCTGTAACAGTGGTGATGATGCCAGGAAGAAATTGGACAATAGAGACGCATTCATTCAATCGCTTTGCCTGTAGAAGCAGTAATCAGATGTTCTGTCAGAATTTCTGTGGATCTTTTCCTATTAGTCATTTGAGAATGTGTTTGTCTTTTTCTTTCCCTGTGTTAGCATCTAAAAGCTGACATGGATGCTTTTGTGTGTGTGTGTGTACACAAAAAAAAAGATTTGTGTTTAATTATCTGTGTTGTAAGACCAACTTTCCAAAGATTTGTTTGTCATTACTGTCATCTCATAGAATTAAAATGACTGCAGAAAGGCAAATGTAATCCAGGTCCATCTTACTCGATATACATTTTTTTCTGGAAGCTTTGAAAGTGGGAAAAGAAAAAGAAAACCAAGAAAATTATGATGCAGAACTTACGTACTTGGGAGATTTGGAAAATATACATGAGAGGGACACAACTGTATTTAGCGCAATTGTTACTTAGTGATTTCCCTTCAGACTGTTGTGTTTAGTTTTTCATAATTGATACTCTTGTACCACATTTTTAACACACTTCAGTTCTTCTAGAAGTCCCCTCTAAACTTGCTTGCAGAATTTGAAAGGTATTAAACTTTCTTCAAGCTATATAATTAATGTACTCTGGTCCTACAGGATGAGATTTCTCAAAACACTTTCACTTTTTGTGCACACGCGGTTTTTTGTATGTGAACAGAACTTGTTTATGTCGGTGAAGTCTGTAATTCTGTGCACAGCTACCCATCTTGAAGAGTTTCTTATTTTTAAGTGGTGCTGCCTTTTCTGTGGCAGCACACTTGGTTGCCTGTGTTGAGCAAGCTCAGAGCAAAGAGGATAACTTTTAAAGCACTTGTCTTCCTCTAAGAGAATTCTGTGCTTTAAAAGTGTATGCTGCTTTTTGTTCTTGTTTGTTTGTAGATATATTATTTTCTGCTGAACTACCTCTTATTCTGTCCCTTGAAAATCAAGGTAAGATGCCTGCACTGCTGTTGCATAAGGACCAAATTGCATTGGTGCTTGAGTTCTGCCACTCTTGGGGTGAGACAGGGATGGTATAAGGGTGTTCTCTCGGTACACAGCAAAGGAATGCTGACTTGGTATAGTTAAGCAGAATTTACTTTTCTTTAGCTCTTGGCAGATACAGCTCCCTGCCTTTCTTTTCCATTCATGTAGCATTCACTCTTGCTTCACATCTTCTACGTGGTCTATCCAGATCGCTGTGGGAAGACGTGATGAATTAGGCAAGTAGACTTTTCTACCTTGCAGCCTGCCAGGTGCAGACTCCCTTCTGTGCTTTTTCATGGATGTGGAAAACATGAGACCTTCAGTTTATTCTGAAAGACTGAGGCAAACCCAGCCTATTTTTCATGAATAACTTGTTTTGCAGAGTAATTCAAAGGTATTTGTAAGAAGCTCCAAGGTAAGGTTAAAAAGTGGAAATGAAGATGCTTTGGTCTAGTGAAGGAGTTAGTACTGTATGTGGTACTTACTCCTATCATACATATAGCAGGCTGGTGTAATCTTGATAAGGAAAAGCTGATGTTAGATACCAGTAAGATTCACAAAATTGTCGGCATTTTGGAGGATCCAGAGTTTCCTCCTCTAACTACAGGTATCTCCAATTCTGCCAGCTTCCACTCCTGAGGTACTACTTGGATTCTTCTTTCCATCCTCAACCATTAGGTGTAGAGATGCTGAATTTTTATGTCTGATCAGTATCTACATAAAGAAATTAGATAAGTTTTTGTCTGTCTTCCAGGCCCTTGATTTTGGTATGTACAGCAAGAAGGCTCAGTCTAGTTCACCAAGGCACATAGCTAACCATTCATTGTTTGCCATACATCTACCTGACCTGTACGACCCATGTACTCAAAACCCATGATTTAATCCATCCCTGGGATGCTGTTGAAGTAAAGGAAAAGGACTCCTTTTCTCTTTACTGTTTCTATTCACTTACAGTTCTTTTTAAATTTTTGGTTAAGAGGCTTTTTTTATGAAGGTTTCTTCCTGTTCACTAGCGCTTGGCCTTTTTATAGTAAATACAGGCACATCTTCTCACTGTAGTTCTGGAAATCTATGTATATTCCAAGCATCTAGGAAAAAAAAAAATAGGTAATGTTTGCAGATTTCACCAGTATCCTATCTATTTTTTAAGGATGCAAGGAGTTGTAAACAGGTTGGCTAAACTACTGAAACCTGGAGGAATGTTGTTATTTCGAGACTATGGAAGATACGATACAGCTCAGCTTCGTTTTAAGAAAGGTAATTCCTGAATGGTTTTGTTGTTTATTATTCATTATTCGTTTTTCTTTTTAAGAAAAATGACATGTCCTTTTTCATTACTGCTCTGATTTCTTAGGTCATTGCCTGTCAGAAAATTTTTATGTACGAGGAGATGGAACCAGAGTATATTTCTTTACCAAAGGTATGAAGTAATACAATTTTATAGAATGAGTTTGAATGTCTCTCAAGATGATTTGGGTTATGAAAGCTCATCTTAGAACAGAAATATTTTTTTTTTTTCTGCTGTGTTGGTGAATCTGAGCTGTGAGACTGCTCTTTCTGTTGGAGCTAAACTCAAATTCCTGATTATGGATACTATTGCTTTTTGCCCGACCACACACTTAGTTCTAGACAGGCATATTTTAGCCTAGCTACTGGAAATTATGAAAATGAGCATCACGTTATTTTTTCCCCTTTTTCTTTTCTTTCACCTTCTGCAACCTAGACTGTCAGCAATAGATAGAGATGGATAAGGATTTATCCCAGCCCGAGTAATTTTAGAAGTGAGAAGGAGGATTTGGGACACATATGAGAAATCACTTGAATTCAGAGAGCCTTCTCAATTTTTAAATGTCTTGTTTTGTGCTTTCTCATGACACAGAAGCTTAAACTTTCCCAGTGGTGACTGACAAGAAGGAGATAATGGCATAAATGTGTGGATTGTCATTTGACAGGTGAAATAGCTTTATCTCCATAACATGTGAACAGTCACCAAATGGTATGCCTTTGTTTTCCTCAACTCTGGCATGCTGAACCCTCTGAAGAAAGGTGGATCTGTGAATGCCCTGAGTAATAATAACCAAGGTGGTTTGGGCCTCAACATAACGTTTCTTTACTGCAATATAAATCAAGAGCTGTGAAAATGAATTTCCAAGGAAAGCCTTCTTACAGGCAGTTTCCTTGATCTTTCAAATCACAAAGCAGATTTAATTCCATCTTTGGTTGACTGCAAGTTGTTAATTTCTGCATTCTACAAATGTCTTCTTTTTTTTATTATTGCAATAATTCTTCCTTTGAGAAAATAGATGAGGTATGGAACATGTTCAGCTTGGCTGGATTAACTGAAGTACAGAATTTAGTTGATCGGCGATTACAGGTAAACAGGAAGAAAAAAGTGAAAATGCAGCGAGTTTGGATACAAAGCAAGTTCCAAAAACCATTGCTGCTATCTCTGAATAATTATGAAGAAAACTACCACGAGGCACCCTTATAGATAATTGTACCACGAGCTCAAGAGACAGAAGCAAATTTGAGTACGTATATTTCCTATAAATCTTGTGTTAGCCACTGAAAAGGACAAATATTTGAACTGAAAACCTTTCCTTGATTTTTTTTTTTTTTTTTGTGTATGCGTGGGCAGGAAATAATTTCTAACTTCTGCTTTATGTGCAATGATCTTGTCATAACTGTGACCAGGCACTATTTTACTTCCTTGAATATGAATTATCAGTAAGTAAGCACGTATCTTGTTCCTCTTGAAATTCACAATATGTAAAATTTTTTGTTTGAAGCATAATTGTTTCAGAGATCTAGAGAATCACAATATCTGTTCTCACTATCACTACAAGCTGTGCTGTGTTAATTTCTGATTCATATCTCTTTTAACCACTGTGTTATTTCCTCTTTGCGGGGGGAAATATCTTGGTGCATAAAAAATGAAGACAGAATCTCTTTCTGATTTGCATGTAAGTTATCATTTCATACTAATTGCATGGGACTTGCATAGGTATCAGATCAGTCAGTGATTGGCATCTTCTACCTCCTTACTCCTCTGAAGTCTCTGCTTTCCATCTACATGCGCATCAGAAGCACGCCAAGCTCAAGTTTCTGTAGCAGCTTACTGACACATATATTATATTTAAAGTGCCCTAGATTGTAAACTGAATATCATACAGAAAAGAATTAAAATGCCAAACTAGTACTGAATCTAGATAGTTAACGTTTGCCTGGATAGATACAAGCATTGTTTTTATCTTAAGTCAGATACACTAGAGGGGGAGGAGCAAAAAGAGTAGTACAGACTGTATTTTGTTAATATTGTTATAAGATACTGTAATCACACTAAAATAGCGATCTACATGGCAGCTGAGATATTTTTGCTTTCTTAGGGCTTGAGTCTTAGAAAAAAGATGCAATGTTTTTGTATGGACCCTGTGGAGAGACATGACTGCACTAGTACATCAAGTGCTGTTAAGAAGAAAACCAAATTGCAAGCGCTGTTTTCAGACGCAGACCATGTTACTGAGGCTGTTGAGCTAGTATTTAAAGATGCCACTCCTGCTATTTAAATGTGATTTTACAGTCACTTAGCTACAAGGAGGAAAGGACAAGAGACAGGCGAATGAATTAAATAAAACTGTTATTTCAACAAGAATATAGATTACATGTAATCTATAACATACATGCAGTTTTGAATGCCATTAGTATAGTGACCCTTTGAAAGGGTCTTGCTTTTGCTTTTGTTTTAGTCTAAAGGGTAAGCATGTCACAGTTGAAAACCAATTTTTTTTGTTATTTCCAAGTAGAAGTGACTGTATTCTACAAAAAAAAAACCATAATAAAATTTAGATGCTAAGTATCTTCATCTTTTGACAAGATGAGGGACCTGCTTAATTTCTATAAACCTAGACCTGTTTCAAGAACGAGGTGAAGTAAGGGGTCTTTGAAGGTAGGACCTGATCCTGCATTTCTAGTGTATTCTAAACTCTCATTAGAGTAAGATGCTGTTTTATGAATTAAGTGGCTTAGGAGACTTTAGTTAGCACTGACATTATTGTAACCTGCAATAAAGTTCTTGTGCTATAAATCAAAGGTTAAAAAGTAGCTGTGTTTCTTCAAACCCTAAATCTTAAAAGACTGTAGCATCTGCATGGGAAATGTAAATAAATATTTGCTTGTATTTTAATTAGGTTACTACTCTGCGCTAGTAATTGTGACTTCTGAGAGTGCGTAGCTCTTAGTCTAGAACAAAGGATTTTCAGTTGTAGAATTTTCCAGGTGGGGGTGGTGGTGATGATAAGCTCTTGAGCATTGTGCAGTCTTATTCGTGTGTGTGATGTGGATTTTCCATGTGTAGAGTGTAATGAAATGATTTGGCTCTCACAATGATATGTTGATTTCTGGCAAGGTTTTGGTCTACTATGTAGTTAGTTTAAAAAAAAAAAAAATTCACATCAGAAGAAACCAAACCCTGAATTCTCATATGGCCTTGAGCAAAACTGGCTGTTTCTCTTCCACACCTTGTGGCCTAAGTATTGACTGCTGCTTTTAAAATAATAGTGCCTGTTTTAGAAGCAGTAAGATCAGCTACTATTGGTAAATGTAGAATATCCACTGTAAAGTGAACTGTAACTAGTGAATAGCTGCAAGATTGATAGAAGGGGAAATGGACAAAGACATCATTCCCAATAAGAACTTCTGAATCTGAGCAGGACTTTCTATATTTTGGCTTCAAGAACGTGTTTTTAAAGAATTTTCAAATTATCTGTATTAGTTGAGTAAACTAATATTACAGTATTGTCAAAAGAAAGGCAAGTAGAACTATTGAAATCAAAGCAAGAAAAGAGACACAGACAACTGCATAGGAAGTGCACTTTAAAATGGCTTCTTTTTAATCAATTTCAGGGGAAAAGAAAAATTAGGGTGTTGCAAACTGGGCATGCCCAGTATAGAAAGTTATTCTTTAATCACATATGTACCTGAAATCTCTAATTGTTTACTTTTATAGAAGTGCACATGATATAAATACTAAACGTTTTAATTGTTAGTTGCAAGTGTTTGGGGTTTTTTGAGGCTGTGGTTTTTGGGGTTTTTTTTGTTTCTTTTTTTTGGCATGCCTTTCTATGCTGGTGGAGCAGACTTGTGAATGTATACAAATGGCAATTAGAGAAAGTTAGTTTTGTTAGAATTGATCTTTGGCCTCGTTGGCTTTGGTTTGCTGGATCAAGAGTGTATATTTTTTGCCCATCTCCACTGAGATTGTATTGCATTACATTTTTATGTAAAGGGATACATGAGAATGGTACTTGCTGGTTTAGACCTTGCTTAGTTTTTAAGCAAGTACAAGCCAGCTATAAAGTGAAGAAAGTGACCAACTTTTTTTCCTACGCTAATTCTAAACTATGTGGTCAATAACAACTTATATAAAAAAATGTTGGGGTTTTTTTTTTTTTTCAGCAAACCCAAGGCAAGTTCTTGTGCCCTATCTACAAATCCACTGAATCTGAAGAGGACAACCAAAATACAAGGCAGACAGGGAGACAGCAGGAACTCTTAGTGACACTAAGGAAAACTTGTATTGGAAACTGCTGTTTCTGTTTGTTTTTTCCTTGAGACTCGGCTTATCTACAGATTCTGCTGTTTAATAATGATTAAAAATTCGTAACCAACCATCTTGAAATTTGTATTAAACACTAGTGGAAACCACTTAACATAAATTTTGCTACTTCATCTTGATTTGTGGTGCGATCTTTATTCACTGCTTCGGTGTGCTCTTTGATGGGTTGACATATGCCTCATTTCCCCTTTCTCCTATGCATAGTAAACAATTAAGCAGTTTCCCCAGGAGCTGTATGCACAAACATTTGCAGTCAAGTTTGCTGGTGGATTATTTCTGGGATCGAAGCAAGAGGGATTTATTTCCTTCAGTACAGAACAGATGATTGCTTTTTCTTTTTGTGTGAATGCAATGAATTATATAGATGCTAAATTAATGTAGTGATATTGGCTGTGGTTTTTTAATTTTTTAAGCCAATTATACTTTAGAGTATGCTGTCTGTAATGACAGTGATAATAGTAGATTGTTGATACATAAACCATTTCTTCATAGAGCATCTGAATAATGGGTGGTTGAACCACCTTGGAAATAAACCATGTATATATATTATGTTAAATAATATGTATAAATATGTATAAATAAAACGTTAAACATTGCTGTTGTTAATAATACAGGTCACTTTGCCTTTCAGTATCTGTAAGCTTCTCTCCATGTTTGGAACAAGGATTGGACATGAGGGTTTGTTTACATCAGTTATGTGCCGGTTGCCCTCCTCTAGAGAATCAGCCAGAAATTGGACAAATCTAAATCTGCTAAATGCATTTATTTAGTTATATAGTCAGTAAGAACTACGTCAGTTGCTGTGGGGATCTTAACAGGTTCTTCATTGTAGCTGCTGGTCATGCCTGGAGTGGGCTTTGAGCTGAGAAGGGGACTTCTCTATCCAGTGACCATCCTCAACCCTTTGCTAATACCAAGCAACTGAAAGAACATGTCTGATTTGAAAGCAGGAGCTATCCATACAGGCAGGAGGGGAGGAAGATGAAGGTGCAGCTTAGAGAGGAGTGTGTGTTTCCTCTGGGAACTGGAGTAAGAACCAAGCTGGGATGGACCGATAAAGCAGGAAGAATGAGACGCAGAACTGAACAGGGTGCTGAGGAATAGAACACCATGGGCACCATATAATGAGAAGATGTATAGCAGGAGACAGTGGGGCAGGGTAAAGATATTGGGCCTAGAAACAAATAAAAGAGAATCATAGAATCATTTTGGTTGGAAGAGACGTTTAAGATTAGATCATCAAGTTCAACCCTTAACCCAGCACTTCAGGTCACCACTAAACCATGTCCCTAAATGAAATGGAGGAGGGAAGAGGGAAAAGGGGGCTGCTCTGTCACAGAAATAGGCTGAAGCTCGGGTAGACAAAGAAATTGGGCTAAGGATTGGAGGTGGAAAGACCTATCTTTAAAGTTGTTTATTTTTCTCCCAAGTGGTACTCTATTTTCATGTCTTAGAGGAATATTATAGGCTTTGTCTTTCATCCATATGTGCACAATGTATTTCAATTTATTACAAAGGCTGCAGTGTTTCATTTGTTGTAGTTCATATGTGCTATGCACATGTTTGCAACAGTGCAGGCAGGTTTATGATACACCTGCTCTTGCTTTTGCCTTAGGGAACAATGTTTTTACCTTCTTTCAAGTACAACTCTGGAGAAACAGAAACTACACTCCTAACCTCCTGCGAGGCAAAAAAGAGTAACAGAAGTCTGCATCCTGATTGTGTTCCATCAAGGTAGGACAATTAAATTTACTCCATATGTTCTGATGTTGTCCCATTTAAATCAAGACTCTATCTGCAGATTATCACCTTGAAGTGCCTCCCAATCTCGGTTTCTGTTATATGTGCATCTGTTCGACAGAACTTAAATGAATTTGTATACACTAGAAATACAACTTAAAAGGAAAACAGTAGAATAATCTTTAGGCTGTATCTGGGATTACAACAATTTAGAGAGAGAATATGTTTATTATTTTAAAACACTGTCATGGATGCAGAGGAGCACTCATCCAAGAGGCTGAATATTTAGCTTATCTAAGGTATAATGTACATTGTCCAGAATATTAAACCTAATGTCAGTGTTGCAAAGCTTCATATACTTAGTGTTAGACAAAGGTATCTTGTCAAATGTTACTGTGAAAAAGGAATTAGCAGCAAAATAGGCCTGTTTTCAGAGACTGTTTCATGATCAGGTTACTACAATTTTGAAGGGAATGTGAAAGATTGAGAAAGCAAGTGATTAAGTTGAATGATCACTAAAACCCAGTGATGACATACACGATTTAATAAATGCTCAATGAATGATCTGAAAATTTCTGTGTATTGATATTAATTGAACTTTTGAGTTCATTAAAAACAGAGACTTGGTATGTTAGAATAATTATAAAATAGATGAAATAGATGGTGAAAATTCCTAGAGACATAAAAACACTTGATATGAAGGCGGGTTAGGGAAATGAATGATAGATGATATGGGGGTGGCATATAACATTATGTTTTAGTATTTAGAAGGCCAAGTTTATCCCCTTACACAATACAAAAAGCAAGGTAAATTAGGAAAGTGGATAGGCAACAAACCTACATTGGTAAATATATACACTGAGATCCATAAAAACCACAAGGAACCGCAGTATTCACAAGCCTAAAAGGTGAGTTACCAAAAATGGGTTGTACTAGATTTTTCTGTTTTTGCTTTTGTATATGTGAAAGGGAAAAACTGTATTTACTATTTAAGAATTTAAAATGCCTCCAATAAAAAACAAACAAAAAACCAAACCCACCAAAAACCCCAAACAATCCTACACAACCTTTCTCATTACCTTTTGTGAAATCCTAACATTGCCCAGCAGTAGAGCTGGAAAATAAACCTGAAGACAAAATTGGTCAAGTTGTTGCTGTTTACTGAGTTAAGAAAAGATAGAGGAGGGAAGAAAGTAGAAAAAGAGAACGTACTAATTGGCATGACAACATCTAGTCCTCTAGCAATCATACAGCATTTTGTATTTTATATAGAATGACAAATTCAGTGCAGTGCCCGAGAGAGACATCAGTCTTGCCACACTTTCTTGTCACTTGCAACAGTATCACTGTAAACTGACATTTGGACAAGGCAAAAGCCAGAGAATAAAAGTAATTGGTTTGCTAAAAAAGTATACAATTGATCAATTATGCTTGTGCCAGACTGGCTGTATCGGAGGGTTTCACTGCAGAAACAACATTCAATTTTTTTCTTCCTTTAGTGTCATCACACTCTGGCCTCCATTTCCTCCCAAATAACCAGTGCTCTTTAAATGGAGGAGCTACATCTTTGAACTTGAATAAAAGGGTTGTTGTGCAGCATAGGATTTAGCAGATGAGCTGAGAGAATCAGAACCTATCACTAGTCTTTTATTCTATACTAGGAAAAGCTTTGCCATTTTTAATGGCTGTGTTTGCTACATACCCTATTAAGCACAGTAGTCAGATGTCATTCTGAGGAATCGGGCAGCTTAGTTTCCAATGACATTGATTACACTCAACAGCGAGAGGAAGAGAGAGTGGTGGGTGGAGAAGTAAAAAGGCAGTGTGAGGCATTTCAAGGAGGAGGTTTGCACTCCAGCACTTGCGTGTGGGTGATAATCCCTCTGAGAAACAGTTTTTACTCTGAAGTGGAGCAGAGTTGAATCTTCTATGCTCACTTCAGGTTTAACCTTCACCCTTGCAAACTACCGGAGCAGCCTGTAGTTAAATGTGCATTTACTCAAAATTAGGAGAAAATAATGGAAGCAAGAAGGTGCACCTTTAAAATGGAGCTGTGATTTCACAGAGAGAGACCCTAGCGTGTTAATCCTTGGCATAAAGGGGTGTAGTTCTCAATGGCAACACTAAGCCTGTTTACAGAGGGGCTGAGCCAAACCCAAAGATGATACACAATGTTATTCAAAATCAATCATTTAATCTTTTTACATTTTTTTTGTCATCTAACAACCAAAGATATTTGTGTTAAAAAAAGAGGCGACAAAGCTGTGATTGTCACTGAGCATGACTTGCTTTGAGATAAAAATGGTAACAAACACACTCCATCTTATTTTAGATAAACATTTCATCTTGTTATTCAAGAACAAATATTAGTGAGTTGAATAAGTGCTTCGTGATAATTACTAAACTCTGCAATAAGTCTATTTTTAAATTGGAAACAGTCTGAGCTAGCTTATGCAAAGAGAGAAGAACAAAATCGCACTGACAATAAGTCTCATAAGTTTCATTTTACAACAAATCAATATAATCAACAAGAACCTTGGGTTTAGTTTCCTTTTATTTTGCATGTACTTATTTTAATAACAGATGAAAGCAGATGGAAAAGGAGACTACATGGCACACAGGCTGGAAAGCATTTAGGTATTATTGTATCACCTAAGATGCTTAATAAACTACTAAAACTCACTCTTCTTTTATCAATTGGCTTGAGGCAAAATAGCAGAAACAGTAAATATGTCTTTCACTTTGAAACAATGTTAATAAAAGGTCTCAGAGTTAAATCCAAAGAAAAAAAATCTTTGAATCTTTGACCCAGATTGCCAATGTCAGTTGTGTCAATGTAAATCCAGAAGACTCTGAAAGTCTATGAGAGTCATTTCAAGATATAGACTAGCTGTTTGCAATTAGAATCCAGATTAACTGGTGTCTAGTATTCCTTGAGAAAATAAAACTGCAAACAGAAGTACCAAACCATTCCGTCAGTAAGAACATCTACATTAATCATTAAAAAATTGAATTCAAAATCAATGGCACAGAGACCATAGCTTTGTTGACAACTCTTACATTGTTTAAGGGCTGAAATTTGATTTGGGTTTAAGATGCTCATGCATCTGTGTTTATATTTTAGTGCAGGACATTCAGAATTTTTTATACTACAACATTCTGTAACAGTAAGTATTATAAAACTTGAGAACCAATCAGAAAAGCATGGTTGATTAAGGTAAGTGATGTTAATTTTGCTATGTTTCTCTCTCAAATACTTGAGAAAGTACATGTGAGAAAGTCTGCCTGTTCTTAAACTTAATAATCCTTTGAAGTCCAAAATAAAAAATGGGTGAAGCTTGGGAAAAAAAAAAAGGGGGGGAGGGAAAGTAATGCATTGTCACAAAGTAAAAATGCATATTTACGTTTTCCTATCTTTTTGGATTTCATAGAAATTGTGTTATTCCGTTACCAAAAATCTTTGCATATTGGTATGTGTTTCTAAGGAAATACCAGTAAAGCAGTATAGCTTAAACTTACGTTATGCTTTGGGCTTCAATTTTTTTTTTTTGCAGTTGTTTATTCTACATTTACTAAATCAGTCCATCAGATTAAAAAAAGAAAATAATAACATTCTTCGAAAGCCACAAATTGTTCATAATAATGCAGACATATATTAACTGTTATTTCCAGTGGATTTTCCTGTCATCTGCAAGATCGAGAATGAGACAGCTTTGTCTGCTATGGTACCGGCATTTTTTTTTAGTAGAGGTATACTGTATTTGTGGTGGTGATGCTTTCGCTTTCTTGTTTCCAGCTACTCTGCTTTCTTATTTAGATTAATAAAGCTTTTGGAGATTCCCAAGTGGAATGTAAGTATTACTTACATTATCTAAGGATTTCTATTTGTATTCATAAAATGAATAAACACAAATTTTAACATAAATCTCTGTGTGTAACTGAATGAACAGTGACAGCTGCAGGCCTCTTGGTTTTCATCCCCCAGCTTACTAGGCGAGATCTGCAATGAGTGTGCAAAATATCCCCAGGGGAGCCTAGAGCAACCTTTTTAATCTCTCTGAGAGTGCTGCTAAGTATTTCAGTGCTCCCTGATCTATTGAGAAAAAAACAAAACAAAACAGAACAAGAGAGTTATTACCAAAGAAAAACCTAAAGGACTTAGATTATACATGTACATACATATATATGTGTATAAAAATAAAATGAGAGTATAGAGAACCATCAGCAGGCTGGGAGGTAGAGAAATGGAAATTGGCCAGCATCTATTTAAAGAAAAGAGCAGGCATGAGAAAAAAGAAATTCTTTAAAGAGTCAGTTAACATAAGGTAAAAAAGAAAGGTTGTATGCTTAGAAATTCTTCCTCAAACTAATGTTAATATGGGTTGAGAAGTAATAGAAGTTATTAATGGACTTCCAGTGTTTGGTCTGGAAAAGTGTATAAGCCATAAATTTCATATTTGGACTTTCTAAGCACCTTTATGCAAGGGCCCTGCTGGGGATCCACATTATTCTGCAGTCAGTATGGGTGCAGAGCTGTCAGGAAAGTTGGCCGTTTGGTTTTAGGTTTCTAAATATAGAGGTGAACATTTAAATCCCCAATCTGGGAACAGTGGACACTCATATGCAGCTTTGGTGACCTGAATGGTTTCATTCTTAACAATGCTCATATTAGAACCAAAGCTGTGCCTTTATTACACACGCTCCTGAAAATCATAGCTCCTATGACAAGCACAAAAATAATTAATTAGAATTTAAAAATGATTAAAAGAAATAGAGGAGAGTGGCAGGCTTCAGTCTCTGCTAAGCATCAAAACTCTCCCAGGACAGTTCGTGTGGTCTTGCTCTATGCAGAGGAGGTGGAATAAATAGACTTTGGGGGCAGGTACACAAGAGCCACCTAAGTCAAGCACGGAAGCTTAGGTTAAGCCTTAGGAGTGGTGAATTTTGTCTCTTCGATTGGGTTTTGGCTATTGTGTTCAGCAGGTAAGGAGTGCGAGTGTGGGAGTCTGCCTGGAAATTGTTGAGTTCTCTGCATAAATATTATCAAAGAAGATTTGTACTAACTTTATCTTTGCAATTGGCATATTATACCAACATTGAGTACATGGGTTTGTGGGGTTTTTTATTTCTGATGAACTTCCAGACACTTTGGCTGGTTTGTTTGGAGACTTTGTTTAAACAGGACCTTTGACATTCAAAATGCTGTGACAGAGAATCAGAATTACAAAAAGGCATTTTCACTTTCACTGTTGATAAAGTTTTATAATCCAGTATTACAGAGTAGGAGCTCCTTCTCTAAAAATGTGAGGCTTTACATTGGTGATTCAGTGTTTTATTTTCACAGCATTCTGTGCCTTCTGCATAGATCCTAGCTGCAGAAATACTTGCCGAGTGCTTCACCACCTGAAAACGTCGGGTGGAGAGCAATAAATCCCATCTGGTCAGCAACGATGGCAGTTTGTGTAACCGCGTCCGTTGCTGCCAGTGGCGATGCGCCTCTGCCAGGGCAGGCCTCAGCCATTGCCCCTGCTGGGTGCCACCAACGTGCCGTGACTCACCGCTGGTTCTCTCTGCATGGATCTGCTGCTGCAGAGCGTGTGCAGCCCACATGCCATCTCCTCAACCAGCTACCGAGGTCTCCCAGGAAAGCAAGTCCTTGAACGAGCTGTGAGGTCTGGTGGGTATTGTTCTGGCAGGCCAGGTACAGCTCAGGGGCACATCAGTGCCTGGCTCTGCTCTAAGTGAAGCAAATGTTTCATAATTTGATTTGTTGCAGTCTAAGTCGGCAGAAATCTTGGTGATTTTTAAAATAAGGGAAGGATATCTAGCAAGGAAGTAGCAATAAAGACTATTTTGAGGGAAAATAGGTTTTTGTGTAAACTTTGTATCAAACTTTCATCTGAGTACCTACAGCGTGTTTCAAGAGAGATTTTTTTGTAAGTGAAGTATCTGGGAAAAGAACTTTTTAACAGGATGCAAAAGCTGTAACTATCTTAAGCAACAAAGTACTAGCCCTTGCATCCAACATGCAGTGCTTTTGCAGTCCACATGCAGCTGATTGGCTGGTCAAAACAAAAAAGTCATTACCTTCCTATAAGATGTGAGCTTCAAAATGAGACTGTGCCCTCATTTTCTATGAGAACTTAAAACATGCAAAGTTTGAGGTTTTAAAATTTAGTCAGCCGTGTGTGAGTTACAAAACCACAGCGAGCTAGCAACTTAGGTTAAAATTTGAAATGAGTATTTTTTTAATTTGCTTTTGGCTCAAAAGCAGTTTTATCAGTTTCCTTCCAACTGGTGTAAGACAATTTTACAAAAAAAAAAAGGGAGGGGGGGGGATTTCTTGACAATATTACAGCAGAATGATGAGATGGATTTTTTTCTGATTAAACTAGAATGGAAGACTGCACTGACTCTTGTCTTAAAAGATACCATTACTAGCCTGCCCCTAGCTGTAGCCTTCTTGGCTGTTGCTCTGCAACACCTGCTAAACTCTTGGAGTGTCTCAGGAGCATGTAGATGGAGTCAAGATCTCTGGGCTCCAGAAAATAACTGCCTAATATGTGACCTACGTGTGTATTTCTGCTGAACTGTGATAGGTTCAAAGAAAGCAAGAAAGTCAGAATCACAGAATGTTAGAGGCTGGAAGGGACCTCTGGAGATCATCTGAATCCAACCCCCCTGCCAGAGCAGGATCACCCAGGGCAGGCCGTGCAGGAACGCATCCAGGTGGGGTTGGAAAGTCTCCAGAGAAGGAGACTCCACAGCCTCTCTGGGCAGCCTGTTCCAGGCTCTGTCACCCTCACAGTAAAGTTTTTCCTCATGTTGAGGTGGAACTTCCTGTGTTCCAGTTTGTGCCCATTGCCCCTCATCCTATCCCAGGGCACCGCTGAAAGAGTCTGGCCCCTTCTACTTGACACCCACCCTGCAGATATTTATAAACATCTGTAAGATCCCCTGTTTTATTCCACTAGGAGGAAAATCAGTAAATGTTAGATTATCCAGCCCTTTATGTGAGACTTTCTAACATGTTCTTTGGAGAGGGACTGAATCCTGCTTTCAGTTATGTGTGGTATGCTAAAGATACCGATTTGTGACTTTGTGACCAATCTTTATTATAATTCTCTTCAATTTGGGTGCTATCTTTGCAGGGGATCAAAACCAGAATGTGTCCCTTTTTCCTATTTGATCTTCTTACTGTTATTTGTCTGGTTTATACCTACAGCATTCAAAATAGTAGCTGTTTCATGTGTGCTACTATTAATATACAATGGAGGAGACCTTGGTACAATTAAAAAATACAGAATGCAGCTGTGATGAGACAGAGATACGAAATGCAATTTAGTGTTTCTCTGAAATATAGCCATGATTCCAGTGTATAATCTGACATTGTGTGACCAGTGGCTACGTTTCATTTGAATCTTGCATGAAAGGAAACATGGAAAATGCAAAATATTTCCTATATCTACAAAAAAGCTAGTGCTTCTTTTCTCCAGTGGAAGTGATTTTCCTGTGTCTTTAACAGTGAGATATACCCAGTTAGGTAGCAGCAATGCCCAGTAGTATCACATGGTTCTTGTTTTCTTGTGGAATTCACTGCCTTTTTCACTCAGTCTTTATCTGAAGACCCTAAAGTTTCAGTCATCCCTGTTAACTCTGAAGATGCTGCTATATGAGTTGTGATGAAATTAAATTTCTATAAAAAAATGCAACTTTTGTATGTGAAATATACTTGCAGATTTGTCTCATGAATGTGCCAATGCCACGAAGGGTTCACAACAGCTTCCTAGTCAGTGGCTGCTATTATGCAGCATTTAGTTTATGCCCAATTATAGTCCTTCTTGTAGAAAGCATCTCTAATGTGACATTTGAAATATGATATTATAGTGTACTTTCCCACACTTTCTAAGACCCTAGCTCAATATTGAGGTAACAGATATTGTTCTGACCTGCAGGAACCAAGCAAAAGTTTTGCCACCAACTTCACTCAAGACAAGATCTCATCATAAAGAAATTTCACAGTCAGAACTGCAGCTATTGTAAGTACCTGTTCGGGTAGATCTGTTGACATTTGGTAAGTTGAATACCAAATATTGTTGGGCTGATTTTTCTAGGACCTCCTTGATATTTGTGAGTTTGCTCTTCCAGAATAGGACAATGTGGAATTTTCCGGCAAAATGAAAAGGAAAGAGAAAATCCTGCAGCTTGAGTATGTCTGCGTTGTTACATTGTCAGACTCACTTTTTAAAAATAGTTTTTCATTTCTTTTCAGAAGTGCTTTAGTAAAAGATTAATGTTGGTGTTCAGCAATCGCAGGACAGAAGCGGTTCAGAGTCTGTATCTGCTCCTTATAGAAAAGGCCTGTAACAGAAGCAGCAGGATGACTTAACACAAAGAATTTTGAAAAAGGAAGCTGTTCTGTGTTCTCATTTATTAGACAGAGAGAGGGAATAGAAGAGTAACCTTTAAGGAACTCAAATCACACCTGAATAATTTGCATTTAGAAAGGATGTTCCTTTCGTGTTCAATTGGTTTATTGAATCCGTGTTAGATTCCTGTAAATGCTGCACAGCTTTTGCATTTCCAGTACTTTGCCTAAATGAAAGACTAACATTTGGAATCTGGCTTGGCTATATTACATTTATGTTTAGTCTAATAGAGGTGATGAAAGTCATTGAACCGAATGGCACAAATTCTCTTGGTACTTTAGAAGCAGTTCTAACAACAATCTCGCTTGGATGTTCAGAGTGACAGGAATTAACATCATTCCTATACATAGGAACATGCTTCTGCTTGGAGCTGCCTTCACAAATCCATGTTTCAGTAATCTTCCATGAGGGCATTGTGGTGCCAAAGGAGGAGAAGCTGAATCTACTTTTCATTCCCAGGAGAAATTAAAAAGAAGGTAAGTGCTTTGAGTGGTTAGCAAGCCTGCCTTCATTTTGATTCTACTGACCTGCCATAAAGAAACTCAAAACAAAGCTCATGTTACTGGACAAAAATATTTTGAAAATTAGTGTCTTAAGGAGCTGTGGGGTTGGTGTCAATGTGGTCTGAGCTCATTTTCCCCCCTCTATTGTACAGTAGATGTTGACAGTAAATTCTTCCTGCAGATAGTAGTCATAAGAAGCTTTGCCCTGGGGGTCAGACAGAAAACTGTATCAGAAACGTAAAAGAAATCTCACTGGATATATGAGACCTCTACATAATATGCCTATTTCAATCCCTTTCTGTTTCAGCATTTTTGTGGAGATCTTTCAGGTATCTTGTACAAGGTCTTTATGGACAAGTGAGTATTTAACAAGGTTCTTAAGACCTGTAATATCTTGGGATGTGTTTGTGAGTTTTATGCAAAATCAAAATCGTATTGAAATCAGACATGAATCTAGTTTGTGATTTACATTCAGGAAAGTGCTGTGTGGAAAAATACCCATAATCACTAACAGGAATTATTAGGGATTTCATAGTCTGCTTAATACACCCAGCATTAGACACATAAGATTATAAGTAGCATTTCTGAGTTTATTCATAGTAATAACTACAAGCTTTTATCAAGGCAGGGTCGCTGTTTAGTTCTGATCCTGAAAAGCAGGAAAAAGCTGATGTCTTTGTGAACTCTCTGCTCACACTCTCTTTATGGGAACTTTGCTCAATTGCACTTCTGAGCCAGTGCCTGGGATCTCCAGAGTTATTCTGAATGTGTGCTACCTACCCTCAGTTATTGGCATCCTGGTCCCCAGATGGACTTGTTCTTCCACTGCCCTGCAACGTTCCTTGCCAAAAGAGTTACTATTACCCTTTACCATATGAAGGTAGAGGGGCTAGAGTTTGGAAGGGCAGTATTGAAAAGTGAAAACTTCTACGTAAGAGAAATTGTAACTTTTTTTCTCCAACAAAAAATGTTTGTAGACTTTGCTTTCAGACTGCTGAATCCCACCCCAAGAAGCTGTCCAGTAAACAGTTTGTCATTGCTGGGCATGAGGACCAAATAACAAAAGCCATGGATAACCACCATCGTAAAGGACTACTAAAGCCCTATATAAATGAAGGATTCTCAAACAACCTGCATATTTTGTGTCTATCACATCAGCAAAAAGAGGCTGGCTGTAATCCTGGAGTTAACTGTAATTGGTGGTGAGGCCGTCTAGGAAATTGTCCCATAGCAGTGAATAATAATCTCATCTTGGTCATTGTCAGCTCATGGTTGACTTTGAGTGAGGGTGATGTGATGACATGCATAGCAGCAGCTTTGGTACTCAAGACCAGCAGCTAGTGTGGAACAATGCTGTGTATTCTCAGAGGTGGAGGATACTGCCCATTTGTCTTCTGTTCCTTGCTCTGCCTGATCAAGAGCAGTAAATCAGCACCAGCATCTTGTTTTATTTTCCCTAGGCGCTCCAGGAATGAGCTTTGGGGTATTTAAGGGATCGACTAAATCTCAGAAATAAAACGTGGGTCATCTAGAACAACGAATCTTTCTACAGTAATAGCCAAGCTTGACTGCGTGAGAACAGAATTTTCTTTGGAAATGGTTCAGCTCTGTCTCAGAAACTACAGAAAAGGAGCATTTCTTTAATGTTGTGTTCTCCAACACAGGTACCCTTATATGTGTGCACGTGTGTGTAAAGCAAAGCAAGCTGACTTGCTTCTTCCCAGCTCCGCGCAGACAAAAATCTTAGAACTTCATGGACAGCAATTGTGTTGGTTTACACCTACCTGAGATGTGGTTGGGAAACAATTCAGAAATACATAGAAAATAGAATAAAAAATAGAAGATAATGTGAAGAAATGCCTTGCTGTTATTTTGTTTGCCTTTAAATAATGTTATAAATAAATGAGTATGTGCAATTGATCGTAGATTATCCTTTACACTTGAGGATCTAAAAACTTGATTTGGAACAAGTTTTACAGGATATTTTATAACTTCTTTGGATTTTTTTTTTTACTTTTTCATAACTTGGCCTATGAATTTGAGCGTACGTTGTTACTATCATCAAAAGGAAGATCAAAATAATGACTAGAATAAGTTAAAAGGTGATAGAACTGGCCCAAAGTCTGTATGGAACAAAGAATTTACATTCATTATCCGAAGTGCAACTCCCATTGGGAACTAGGGTAGGTATCATACAAATCATGATGGATTATGTCCTCAAATGAAAGACCATTATGGGAAGCAAATAGTGTCCATTTAAAATAAAAAGCTAGGCACAATTATATTGGTCATTAGCATGCAAGCAGCTAAAGGAGCCCTGTGTGTTATTAGGCACCTACCCTTACTACCTGAAGTGTAATTGTCCGGTGGGAAATTTGGGTAGGACTTTCTGTGAAAAAAATGCGAATTTTGTACAAAATTGTCTGTATGAGTCTTCTGGCTGAATTTAGTGCTTTAAGATTAAGTTTTGTTGTTCCTGAGGTCTGTGAGCTTCATTAAGTACATGAATAACAAATACACTTGGTATATCTGATAGCAAACTATGTTCCCTTTGCTTCCCAGGATCCTTAAACCTTGATAGATTCCCATCATCTGAGACAGGCATTGCTTTGCCTGTTATTTCTGTGACAGTTGCACATGAACGGTGAATCTGTCTTTGGAAGGCAGAAAATGAGATGCATTGTCTTTTAGTGGTCAGGTCTGATAGCTGTGCTCTTTTATGTGTCAGCATTGAGTCTTATATAAGATTTTGCAAAAGTGAGAATAAGTTTTCCCTAGAGAGTCAGGTGAGGAATAAAGGATTAGTACATCTCTCCATACAATAACTCCTAATGTGGAGTTCTAGCCCTATTTATAACAATGAGAGCTTTGCCACTGACTTCAGTAGGATCACGGTTTTACCCCTAAGGTGCAGTTGAGCTCTCCTAGGAAAGCTAATGTATAAAATACAGCCTCTGCCAGCACATCATCAATGCAATAGCATAGAAAGAGGATAACGTTGAATGACATCCATAGCCAGTAACAGCTGCTGCGAGCATCCTGTCGAGCAGTGTATTAATGTTAGTCACCAGCTTTCCAGGTTTGTGGACGATTATTTTCTTTGTGCCTAAATGAAGTAGACTCGGGATTTTTTTTAATGGAACTGTGGTTAACGTTTGGTTTTTCTTGTAATTTTTTTGAAACTCTTCAAAGAATGTCAGATGTGGTAAAGCTTCTGTGATTTTTATTAACAAAGCACACCGCTTATAACTAAGTACATTTTTTAAGCCCTTCAAGGCACTATTTTGTCAGCTCTATTTTTTGGTTCTATCTAGTTCTGCGTTAGCTTCCTACCTTTAGGTCTTGTCTTTTGTAAAGCAGACGTCATCATGCTTGCCTTTTTGGGAGGCATCTTGCACCTCATGAAAGAAGAAAAAAGGTTCTTCATTGGGATCCCAGTCTTCACTGACCCACTGCTCGGTAGGTGGTGTACTGTGGACATCACCAACGTTACAGAGGGTCTTTAGCCAGTACGTTGCCTACAAGTCATGGATTGAAGACTGTTGCTCCGTATCTTCTGTGTAAAATAAGCATGCTCTTTTTGATAGGCTGTTTAGGTGTTAGGTAAGAAAATAACTCCTTGGTGCATTTGCATGAGAATGAATCCTGTAGATAAAATTATATGGTGTAATAGTTTTCTGCAGCTCCCCAGATAGTTGTTAGAGTAGCCTGAAATTTAATTCGGCCTCTCCCTATGAAATTGGATCTCTGCTTTGTACTTCTGATTGCTTCTCTCAGCTTGATTAATGACATGGAAGCACTTGTTCTTTTTCTGAAAAGTGTCTGGGTGCCTCCTGCCAAAGCAATGGAGATCACCTTCTGCTGAGCTCATGCATATATGCAGCAACAGCAGCCATAACGGGTGCTTCCGTGCACTGTGTAATATCCTCTTCCAAATTAAGGAGGCTCTGGCACATCAGTCAGTTTTTCCCTGCCTGCGTTTGATTGCACTCTTCAAGTCAGCTGACTCTCAGATCAAATGGTTCCTTGTAGCTTTAAGCTCAGCAGTGGCTGTTGTCTCTGTTAGGGAATTCTTCTGTCACTGTAAATAGTAAAACAAGACTCATACTAAAGCTGGCCCTGGAATTTCTTTGCAGTGATCTTCCCTGAGAAACTTGAGCTTTCTGGACTGCAAATAGGAAAACTCTTGAGGAGTGTGTGCACATGGTAGAGAGAACTTAAGAAGGGAAGAAAAGGATTTGATTGAATAATTTCCAAAATTGAAGTGAAAAAAAATTGATGTGTATCAAACCAGAAGGAAGTAGAACAGTAGCGTGAGGTGACAGTGTCTTTTAGAGTCTGGAAGTCCTGGAAGTTTTACTCAAGACTGAGCAAAGGTCTGCATTGTGGTATTAGATGTCACTGTCCTGAGATACTCAGCATGGCACAGTGAGACCACTTTGTTGCCTCGTATCATGCTAATGTGTTTCAGGCTACGTGCCGAGTATCTCCAGCATTTGGCTTTTTATACTACATATAGTAGATTCAATTTTCCTGTTCTTGCAGGCAGTATCTTTAGCAGTATGCCCTCAAATGCCTTATGGATTCAAACTGTCCCTTAATCAATGTTGCCAAGGATGCAGTTTTGATCTTTTTCTCTAATATATGAACTATGATACTAGATTCATCCTGGCATGCATCTGTCAGGCCAGACTGAAAGCATTCAGTTAGAAACACTTCATTACCAGAACGGGGCCAACAAAGTGGAGACAATCTAAAAAAGGGGGATTGAACTATAACATAGACGGGAAATAGAGGATATCTGAAAAAAGGTCATAATAGAGGACTCAAATTGTACATATTTCCGAATGTCCTCAAAATTTTCTACAACATCTGCATACTGATACTGGCTCTTACAAATACAAGACAAATATGGATTGTTTGTGAAAAGAACAGCTATGGGTCAAGATGTAACGTAACAGAAAAAACAACTGTGCAAATATAAATATTTATTATTTGTGGACTGTAACTGCTTCCTACTAAAATTGGCAAGAACGATGAATCCAACCCTCTTAATATATATTGGAGAATTAGGAAGCTAATGAGAGAGTGCAGCAAAAAAATCTCTTCTGCTTTCTAGAAAAATCAGCAAAGCTAACCTTGCCAGAGCATAATAAAGAGTACTCCAGTGTACTGAGAGCTACAGGGCTGTGGATCCACGACTAAAACCCACCAGTTACTGATACTGAAACAAGGAGTGAAAAATATGAAATGAAAAATCCTGCATTGACTGAAGGACATGCAGGATTATTTTCCATCTAGAGTCTCGTGATTGTTAATACTTCTCTAAAGCACCGCTGGGCTGCTGTAGAGCAAGTTATAAGCGAGAGATGAATGTGTCTGGTTTGATCTTCGAGCCTCTTTGATTAGGTGCAGGGAAGAGTCAATGTCATCCTACATACTGTGGCATGTTTTAATATCTACTGTTACTTTCTGGGTTGATTTGCAGTTTAAGTCCTTAACTTATGACCTCTTTTTTTATTATTTAGCCATTGATTACACCCCAGAAGATGTGATTCACTTGAATTACAAAATCCCTATTTGTTGTGGTACTAATAAGCATTGTGCTTGCTGAAAGCTGCAGCAGAAGAGAAAAAGGAGGAGGTCTAACAGGCTTGACACCATCTTTTGTCTGTGTGGCAGCAAGGGGAGAGGGAAAGATGTCTAGGAATTATCTTATCATCATACGCACATATAGACATACATAAGCATTTTTATTTGTTGATCTAATCTCTCGGATGCTTTTTCAATGCCTGTCTTAACCCTTTGTTCTTGAAGTAAGCAAGGAAAAACTATATGACAGGCATTTAATTTTTTTCTTTCTCAAGAGCAGCCGGTGTCCCTCATGTTGAGAAGAAAATGGGACCATGTAGAAGGCTAGATTTCGATTAACACCTCAAAGGGCAGTTTGTGGGGGTTTGCCTATAAGTGAGGTCTATCTGAGTTGCAGGACTGTGGGAATTTTGTGTTTTCCTATACGCTCATGTATTGCATTCTTACCTCTCCCACTTCTCCACTTTTCCTCTGCATCTCCAAAGAGGCCGAATTAAAGCAGTATAATCTTGTTGAATATATTCTATGGCTTTTGCTGATGAATTAGATGAACAGCTGCTGCGAACAATCTGGGAATACAATTTGGTGAAAAAAAGAAAGAGATGAGATACAAACAAATTCCCTTACGATGTCATTCATTTTATATGCAGTATTATACCGGAGGGGTGGAAAAAGGGGTAGGCCTAGAATTCCATTTCAGTTTGAGCTGGTTTGAAAAAAAAGGAGGTCTACATACATCGCACCCTCAAAAGCACGTATTTGTAGGCACAAACTTTCACTTTGTAGGTAGCAACTGCACAGCTGGTTGCATACATTTGGGTTTTTGCATGTGTAAGAGCTTACTTTTACAGGCACAACCATTGTACTTTCTTCTCAACATATCCCAAACAGTTATGCTAATTTTTACATGATATAGTTCATCTCTCTTCTGTGTGCTTTAAACAAGGTTGGGAAGAGGGAGAAAGGCTTACATTTTGGCATGCAGGACAATCAAAAATCCCATCCAGCAAATGAAAAGGGAGTCATTGGTATGTGTCTGTTCCTGCAATATCCTCCCACTCACATTTCTGCATTGTAAAAAATCCAGCAGGCAGTTGTGTGGTAAGACTAGAAATTAAAGCTAAACCCCTCAGTTGCCTTACAAATGTCTTACACCAACTGAAGCAATGGGCATTTTGCTTTCCTGTCTTGCTACTTTCTTTCTGAGGTCCTTTTCACCTAGCAGTGTCCGGGAAACACACACAGAATTAAACATACCTGTCTGCAGAGACAGGAGAGCCAAACATATACACCCAGCTTGGTCAAAATACCTTTTAGTAGAGTTCTGATAATTCACCCTGTTTTGGAAAGGCTGATCAGATTTTTTTGATGAGAATCTTGGTAATACAGAACATGTTATTGCTTTTGGCCATACATCCCATATTTTGAACCAAATGTCTGTGGTTACCAACTTGTTTCCTTTTATCCCACTGCAGGCTAGTAGCAGGAATTGGAATCTTTTCTCGATTGGTTGGTTGGAACATGTGAAAACGTTCTTATGCTATGTATGTTTTGTAAACTACAGGCTTGGTCTGAAAACATAACCACTTTAGAGTTCTAGGAAAGTAATTTAAAATACTTTAAAATGTTATTCTGGAACAGAATTATTTTCATGCTTAGATAATTGGAAGAGGCCTTCTTGATAATTACACAAAATGGAAAAAGAAATGTATCTTTTTTAAAATTTACTCTTAGAAATCATCAAAAAGGTTAACAGTAGTCATGAAGACTTCAACATGAATGATGTTTTTGTTTCTTTAAAATGGCTTGCATTAGCTCTCAGGATGAAAGTGTCATCAGATCAACTGTAACTATAGCTTTACACTTCGTGCCTCTGTGCATAGCTTGATATTATCTAAGCACCGGTAACAGTGATACCTAAGGCTGCCATGGATAAACACAGAAGGTTTCTGATGACAGCATCTTAAGCACAGGAGAAAAGATCTCGTATGGTTTATGATACCATCATAACCCTGAGGTGCTGACAGAACTTCATTCACAGTTTTTCTGTGAGTTGTTTTTCTGTATTTCATGTATCACTTTTGTTTCTTATAGAAAATCATAGATAGTTTTTCTCTTTAATTAAACACAGATTAATATTAAGAGTTAAAACCAAAATACCTTTTGCTACCCTGGTTATTTTAAAAGAATTTGGAATCTCAATTTGACAGCTTAATGGTTATAAAATGGATATTTGGGACAACAGAACTCTATTTTAAGAAGTACTGTAACTAAAAATAAGACTTTTAACATTAAATTTAATGCAGCACTATGATTTTTGCCACGTGGTTGATCATTTTGCTCAATAGAACAAACAACTGTATCATCATTATTAACAGAATATAGTACTGAATGAAGCTTTTGCAGATATATATATGTGCAAGCTGGCTAAAAAATGTTAATAACGTTTGCCATTATAAAAATCTGTGGTTTATTTATCTGTTTCTTTTTGTTTGTTTAAACATTACTAAAGTTAGTGTTGTTTTTTCATTTTTCAAATTATTTCTGTTTTTACTTGGAAGTTTGTTTCATTTTACTAAGGCCTTGGCTGCTTACAACAGTTGTACTACCTAACCTATAGCAGCCAAGTTAAAGGAAACAGGTTCTCTAATACTGAGATTATTAGAGAAAAAAAAATTAAAAAAAAAAGGAGAGGGACAGAAAAAACCTTGAAAGGTCATCCAGTCCATCCCTGTTCTGAGGCAGGAAATGGGTAACTAGGTCATCCCTGACAGATGTTTGTGTAGGCTGCTGTTAAAAACCACAAATGAAGGGGATTCCACAACCTCCATAAACCCATTCCATCTAATCTAGACTTGAGGTTGAAAGGATTATTTTCTTTTTTCTTTCTTTTTCTCATCTAGTCTACTCTGCTGCAAGTGAAGCAATTACTTGTAATCATTCAGGTGGTTACAAAGAACTGTTGATCATGGCTTTCTGTATGCTGCTTTTCAAAATATGCATGTTCTCCCAGTCATCTTCTTTTTTTCTGAGGAAGCCAAGCCCCATTCCGTCAACCTTTCCTCATAAGTCATACTTTCAAAATAACTTGTCATTCTTGTTGATATGATTTCAACTCCATCCAAATTATTGAAATTGCTCTTGGAGTGCGTTGCCCAAAATTGCACAGAATGCTCCAGCTGAGGCCTCAGCAGCACTGAAGATTGCAAAATAATTAGGTCCTGCACCTCACATACTGCACGCTTCCTAATACATCCTGGAATGAGAAATGCCCTTCTGCGACATCATCGTGTTATTGACTCATACTTAGTTTGAAATCCAGACGAACCTTCCTATCCTTTTCTGCAATCCTGTTGCCTTGTTAAAACGTCATCATACTCTATTGATACACTCTGGTTTATTTTTGTCATGAGTAGTACTTAGTTTCTCTCTACATAACATGAGCTTGTTGCAGTTATACTGCATCTCACATTATTATTTTGAATTCTGATCTGTTTTCCTATGCATTTGCAACCCCCTTCCAGACTTTGTGTAAATTTTACAAGTTTACTCCCTGTTCTTTTATCCAAGCTGTTCAATGAAAAATTGAATAAAATAGGACGGATGAGAAATCCCTGAAGGATGTTACTGCAGTGCCATCCTGCTTTGTCAGGAAACTGTTAATAAATACTGTTTGGGGGAAATATTTAACTACTTGTGTGTCAACTGTTAATTCATTTCATCTACACTATTTTTTGTATTGCAGGCAAAATTAGAGAGGACTCAACTAAAAGCTTTGTTAAAGCACAGCTGTCACGTTTGCTGCTTCCTTCTTATTCCATAGGCCTGTTGCCCTTTGTAAGAAGGAAATTAGAAAGGTTTGGCACAATAATGATCCTAAGATTACTTTTTTTACCTCTTATTGCTTATTTTCTGTCATATTATCTTCATGCCTATGCACTAACTGCCTAGTAACCGATGACGGTATCCCTCAGAGATGGATGAAGTATTCATGAAAGTTACGGCAATTGAGCTCTAATTCCTAAATCAGGCAGTATTTTTATCCTTTCTAGTCTTCTAGGACCTCTCTTGTACTCCCCGAATTCTCAAAAAAAAAACAACTTAAACCACACAAAACCCCCAAAAACAGAATCATCATGGAGAGATTATTTTATCTTTTTAAATGGCCCAGGGTAATTTTTAGCACATTTTCCTATGGAAACACAGTTTATATGTTCACATTTTGTGACCAGTCAGACCACACCATGCCTTTTGAACTCACTGCTCACTTTCCAACCAAACTGGACTGAGTAGTCATGGTCTCAAAGGTACCACATCTATACAGTTTTTGTGAAAATGAGCAGGTAAATAGAGAGTCCTCCATGGCAACAAGGCATTCAGTGTAAATGAAACCGTATCAGGCACTGGAAAACTCACGGAAGAACGTTATGAATATTACAGCCATAAATTTCAGTCAGAGCTTTTGCTCTGGGCAAATCCAAAGAGGAGACATAAGGCTACAGGGAGGCAGGCTTTATCCACTACACTTCTAAGTCAGCAGGATTGGAAACTGGCATGTCTTAATGGCACTTAACCCATTCCCACCCTTTTCTGGTCTGTGCTTCTTGGACCTTTCTTAAAATTGTTTTGCATATCTGGTGCTAAACCTTGTAGACACCTTAGGCAAAAAAAAAGAGCATTGAATATTTTAGTCTCCATGTCACAATATTTGCCATCTTTCTTGTGAGATACAGGATTTGAACCTTCCTTTGTCTCCACTACTTCGTGTATGCGTGCCTATAACCTTTTATTGGCTTTTGGGTTCTCTTCTAGTTTAACTCATTTTGCCTCTTAGTCTTCCCAATGTGTTCTCTGTGTGATTGTGCTGTTCTTTTAAACTCATTTTTAGTCATCTGTTCTTGTTTCCACTTTTTTTCTGTGATTCCTCCTTGTTTTTAAGTTAATCAAATAGCTCCTGATGAAGCCTTGCTGCTCTTTCAGTGCTTTCTCTGCAACTGAGTAGGCTGCTGTTGTGCCTTTAATATGCTTCCTTCAATAACTGTCAGCTCTCCTATGCTTCCATTTCCTTCTGAATTTCTTCCAAGAGATTTACACACCCATTCATTGCCTAAGCCAACTAAAATCTGCTTTTGGAAGCTCATTCTCTTTCTGCCACTCCATGCTTTCTTTGGCATCATTCATTTTATTGTTTTGTGGTCAGTTTTGTACGTATATCTTCTTTGTCTTAATTGGGAAGTATTAACTGACAAGCTAAACAATATGCAAACCAGCCTTTCCTCTCTTATCTCAACTGTCTGAAATCACAGAAGTAGTTGTTCTCAGTATCTTTCAGGAATGTGCTGGGCAGTTTGTCTCCTGTACGGCTATTTCCCAGGAACCTGTGTGTGTGTGTGCAGAGGGGTGGTGAGTGAGAAGGAAAAGCTGCTATAGGGCTGTTATCCTTTATTTGGAGGAGTACAATGCATCTGGACAGAACCAGAGACAGGACACTGGACTAGTGGGTGTCAGATCAGATGGAACAAAGCAGCCTCCCTATTCCCAGCACAGTGGGCATTGTGGAGTGAGGCAGCAGGACCTGCTCATCTGGAACTGGAAGGGAACGGGGACAGGGAGTCTCTGCATTATAATACTATCATTTTAGTATTTAGTATTTCATCATCTATCAGGCTTATTGTTGATGTTATTTGGCTAAAATTTGAAGGCCATGTTTAAAAGTAACAAAAAAGAAACAACAACCCTGAACTAGTATGACTTTTGCCTGAGAAAAGCATCAAGACAAACCCCGTTGCTTTTAGAAACCACATATAGACATGGCTGTCTGCAAACACTGTCCGTCTCTAATGGCTTAAAATCAAAGGCAACAAAATAAGCTCCAGGCAAGACAGATACTTCAGGAAAGGAGATATCAGGTGTAAAGAGTGAGACAGAAGTATGAAAGATGTGTGGAAAAGAGTGAGGTTATAAAAAGATGGAGAGGAAGCCTGACAGGTAAGAGGGGCCTGTTTACCTGCGAGCAGTGTGATAAAAGTCTGAGTGTAGGGAAAAAATTGCAGGGAATAGCAGACAAGTAGATTGCAAAGGACATGGGAAGAAAAGGGATAGAATAAAATGAAAACAGGTAGGAAAAAGAAAGCGTGTAGCATCTGTAACGGTGGTTTTTTTTCATGTCTTCACCAGAGAACATTTAAAACCAAATTATTTTTTATTAAAATGACATACACAAGAAGAGATTGTAAAACCGCCCTTGACTCTGACTGGGATGTAGCTAATAATCTTAGCTGCTAGAGCAGGGAGACTGGAAACAAGAGGAACATTTCTGTGGTAAAAAAAACCCCCACTGTTTAATTTTTTTGTGTTTGCTTTGAAGGGGAGCTGTTTGCAGGCTTCTTAGAGATACGGAGTAGAAATAATCACAGCAGAGGTGGATCACTGGATCTGACTGATGGTGATGATATCAAAGGTATGATAAACGGAGTTTATGACAATTACATGGATGATAAAAATAGATCTGTGCTTACATGGTGTTTGTGTCTGTTTCTCGAATGTAGGCTTAATGTGATACCATTTTTTTCATTTTGCTTTCTCTGCATCTTGATATGCTGGTATATTTTATGGAAGATATTTTTGCTAGTATATTATTTATGTATGTTTTTGTTACCTTGCAAGTCAGAGTTGCTAGCAAGAGCTACATTAAAAAAATATTATAAAGCATGTAGTACAGTATATGGCTCAGGGAGCTCTAATTCAGTCAGCCTCAAAATTGATTTAATCAAGATCTAAATAACTTTTTCCTATAAAAATATTAGTGCTTTAAATCAGTTTTAGAAAACTTTAACTAAACTTGAAAATTAATGTTAGTACAATTGCAACATTCCTCTTCACTCATAAATAGAAATGCTATGTGAGAATCAGACGCAGGAGCTGTTACAATCTGAGATATCCTATCACGGCAATGCACTTGCTGTCGCTTGGCATTTTACCTTGTACTTGTGCCAAAACTGCATTTTGAGTCTTCTGAGCTACAGGGCACAGACTGGAAGATTCTAGTTGTCATTCCAGCCTAGACTGGCCAGGAGCATATTGGTGTAATACAGGAAGGGTCCACCCATACCTGTGCTCAGATGTGTCGGGCAGGAGAAGGAAGGACAGAGTGTTTGAGGTACAAGCTTGCAGCGGTCACCAAGACAGAAACCAGTGTTTTCTTCTCCAAGTTATGTTTTCCCAGCATATTACATTCCATCTAACCTAGAAATGTCACAAATACATCATTTTGGTGATGAAATAATTTAGGCGTTTCCTACTCAAGCTGCTGTGCCAGGATGTCTATTTAGTTAGAGGAATATTTTTTGTAATATGATAGTTAAATCAGTTGGCTGCTGGTGTTGGCACAGTTATTGGGTGTGTCTATGTCCTTCTATATATGGGGTAGGGAAGTGCATGTGTACATGTGTGTATACATCTAATGTATATAATTCATATACATTGGTAAATACACTGACAAATACACAGTGTGGCATACGGTAATATCTTCTGGTTTAAGAAAATACCTCTACAGGTCTATTATCCAAAGCGATTGGATGGCAGGGAACTAAGAAAAAAATTGAAGCTGCCTTAACAAGCAAAACTTCAGTTTCACTGGCATTGCAAATGACTGATGGGCTAAATCAAAGGACTTGGATATTGCTTACAGGAGAGAATTGCCTGTTTGAGAAAAGGATAGAAAGAAGGCTGGCTTGCTCTACTGTCTCTTGAAGAAGGCACCTTGCTTCAAGTCCAAGAAGATGGAAGAAGGCTCCATGTTAAATATTTCTGATTAAGTATATGAAAAGATAATAGGATGTAGTACCTTTGTTGGGCATATTTTAAAACTCTTCATCAAAAGAAACAGGTGAAGGAAATAGATACCAAAATCATCTGAAGTCAAGACACTAATGATCTCTGATTCCTGACATTGTCCTGATCTCTAGCTGATAAGACAGTGATTTAAATTTGGAAGCATATAGTTTAATACTTTCCCAGGGATGCTGTAATTTATCATAATTCTGGAAACTCTTGACTTTCATTCCTAGAATCAAAAGCCTGCTAAATCACGTTCCTCTTCTACCTCTACTTCTTCCAATTGTCCCATGAATTTGAGGCCTTCCTTCTAATTATTGACATAATTTAAAAAATGATCTAATTTAGAACCGATATGTAAACATGTCATTCATATAATTGGTTACCTGACCTGATCAGTCACTACTCCCAGGTATTGCAGTATCTACTGCTTGCATGAAACCTAAGCCAGTGAACATCACACTGATTTTGGTAGGAAAAAGAAAGATGAGACATACCCAGTTATTAAGAACATGTATTACTTGATGTTAATAGAGTAGATATTTTTCATGAGGACACCAAAATATGTTTAATGCCAGTGAATAGTGAAGATGAAGATCTCAGGGAAGAAACTAATCTTTCTGTAACTGGTCCCACAAACAGCATATTCTTCCTCAAAAACATCTGGGATAAACTCTGGATTTTACCACATGTAATGTTTGAAATGATGTCTCTTCATTCTGTGAAGAATGTCTGCAAGTTTTAAATTGACATTTGACCTGTGTGCACAGTTATCTCTATAGATACAATGCAGATATCTCCAGAAACTTGCTCCCGCTGTAATCTTCCTTATTTTCACTATGGCAGCCCATCAATTCTTTTCTTTAAGCTCTTTCTTTTGCTATCTGCCAGTTAACTTGTCTTACTTCTCTAAAGATTTAGGGGTAGATTGTGAACATACTGTGATAAAAGTTTCCTGCACAAATAATTCCAGTGGCAAAGCTGAAAGCTCTCACAATTTTAAGGTTTTTCAGGATTTTTGTTGCTTGGCTTTTTTACCTTTGGAATAATGAAATTTCATGATGCTCTTCTGTTCTTCGAGTGTCCTTTATCCGAGGGTTACTACTGTGATAAAACTTGCTAACTTCTATTTGACACATTCTCATGAAAGAAATAGCACGTAAGCATTTCACCCCTCTCCGTTCTGATCTGAATTTTGAGGTCCTCTTCCTTAGCAGTTAGCAAAACTAAAAGAGCTTTCTGGGCCTTCCCCTGGAGCCAAGCTTTACCTTGTAGGTGGGTATGTGGCACCTCTTTCATTATTATCCAGTGCCATCCCACTGAAAGAGGATTTCCCCATTTCTACCCCCTCAAGTTCTGTCTGATGTTGACGATGTGCACTGTTTACATAGGAGACCTTGATAACAAACTATTCTGCTCCTGAAAACTAGAAGACAAACAAAAATTTCTATCTTCTTTTTCAAAAAAAAAGAATGCATATTACTTGTTCAGTGCTATTTGAGTTGAATTTAGTTTTTAACATTTTGGGTGGGTGCTCACCACTGTGAAAGGGAGGTTTTCCTTCTGACCACCGGACCATAAAGTTTTATTGCAAAATGAAGGGAGGGCATCCAAAGCAAAACATTGTGTACGTTTACAATGCTGTGTAATAAGGAAAGTCTTTTATATTATGTTTGGAAAATTCTCAAAGGTATTAATGAAGATGTTCCCTATTCCTGTGATACTATTGAACTAGTAATGCTGAAGCAGTGTGGCTTTACAAATAAAGGGATATCTTAAAATCAGTGTCACCTCTAACACATTAAGAAAGTAGGTTTTCTGTAAACTACAGAGGGGAAATATACCAGCTCCATGCATTTTAAAGTTATGTTGATCATCTCATCTGGAGGTGATCTATATAAATCACATTCTACTTTCAGTCTACATCAACAGCTCACAAAACCAAGCTCTGATGTAGTACAAAAAGCAGACCTCAACCTGTATTTTGCAGCAGGTCCCCATTTCTGCCAAGCAGCAGGCTCTGTGTTTAATAGCACACAGTAGTGTCTGGTGACAGGACTAGGGGCAACGGGCATAAATTGGAAAATAAAGGGTTTTAACTCAACGTAAGGAAGAACTTTACAGTGAGAGCAACAGAGCACTTGAACAAGTTCTCCAGGGGAGAAGTGGAGTTTCAAAACCCGCCTGGACATATTCCTGTGTGATCTGCTCTAGGTGATCCTGCTCTGGCAGAGGAGTTGGAGTAATTGATCTTTGGAGGTCCCTTCCAACCCCTAACATTCTGTGAATCTGTGAGTGCTCTGGTGGGTAGTCCTGCAGTATGTCCCCACTCACTCCTGGTCCCTCGGTGAGGTGCCTTCTAACGCATAACGAAATATTGCAAAGATCTGATTATTTTCCAGTATTAATTTACAACAGTTGAAAAAGCATCTTGGTGCTTTTATAATACTTGAGCTGCGTGTCTGATTGATAGAAGTAGTAACGAAGGGGACCTTCTTCCATATCCTGCCCCCCTAGTCAAAGAGACTGATACTTTATTTAAACAAGGAGTCCCAACTCTATCAGTGGAATGACTTTTGTAGGCAACTGTGTGTAAGCAAAAGGGGCAGAAAGAATGCTTGTTTATGTCTGGTTTTGTATGAGTGTCAGGGCTTTGTATTAAGTGGATGCAAATGAGTATAAACAGACTGAATTTCTTTTAACTCTTTGCTTCTTACTTGGCAGATTTTAAAAGTGGCATGTTGCAGCAGGATATACTCATCGGGAACTGAGGTGCACGTTCACTTACGCTATCATATAGATGGTGGCATTATCTTTTGGTTTTACCCTTGCAAGAAGTTTCTGTGCCAGCTGCTAAATATTAATATTGCAGTCAGAGTGAACTAGCACTGTTTTACACTTCATGTCTAAGTACAAGCAATTTCCTGGTGTAATTTGCTTAGGTAAAGCCTGAGAAGTCTTCTTTAGGATCAAGTCCTTAAAAACAAGTAAGTCTTGGTTGAAGTATAAGATTGCTTCTCTCTGCCAAAAAAAAAAAAAAAAAAAGTATAGTTGTTACTAAATATATGTCCTGGAACAGACTTACACAGCAAGAGCAAGTAAACATCCTAATTTTTACTTCAAGTTAATACCAAACTGCTAAGAAACTTACAGTTATGCTGTATACTTGTGGGAGGTGAAGATCTTAGATAATTTGACAGATGTCACTTTAAAAGGAAGAGGCAGAATTGGTAATATCTGTGTTTTTGCACAGACCTGCAACCCAACATTACTAATCTATTCCTGCCATCCTCAGAGGGGAAAAGTAGGTTAGTAAATGGCCAGGATGTCTCCACATAGCAACCGCAAAATGAGCGCCATGCCTGGCTGATGAATATATTTCTTTATATATACAGAATGCAGTATACCTACAAACTGGACTTTTTTATCACAGTCATTGTCAGACCCAAGTCGCACTCATAAATTAAAAGGCTTTGTTCCAAAATTTACTTTGCCGTGTATCTCATTCTCCATGCAGACTGCATTAGCTTTAAGGAAGGAAAACCTGAAAGGCGCATTTAAATTCCACTATACGTGCACTTTAGTCTAACTCCTGGCGGAGAGGTAGGTTTTGAAAGATGCACCGGTCAGTCTCGGTGCGGCAGCTGGGAGCCTCAGCCGGTGAGGTGAGGCAGGTGAAAGGTGGTGGGGCCTGTGCACAGGGCTCCTGCCCGAATTTCAGCTCCTGTGGTGAGAGCTGCCGCTTTGCAGCGAGGGAGGTTACGGCGGGCGAGCAACACCTTCTCCCTCAGGACAACAGCTTCTCTCGGGAACCCCCGAGTCTCTACCGCCACACCATCCCACTGGGGAAAACAAAAACAGTCGAAAGCCGGCAGATCCCTGTCAGCCCCTGGAGGAAAAGCTGCAAAAGCAACGTTCCCTCAGACCGTGCAGGGAAGCGCCCCGCTGCTCCTGCCCGTACTTACCGCAGCAGCGGGCTCGGCTCGGCTCGCCCCGCGTGGTCCTACGCCGGGGTGGTGCCGGGTGGCGCGGCCCCG
>VWZK01021167.1:17699-42154 GCA_013396935.1 Baryphthengus martii | reverse complement strand
CGTACGCCCGCCGCCGCCGCTCGCGTCTCCTCCTGCGGCGGCTCTCTTCAGGCGGCCGCTCGCCGCCGCCGCCGCCGCCTTCTCCCTGAAATCGGTTCCCCTCCGCCAGCGGCAAAGTAAAAAGTGCTGCGCCGGAGGATGCGGCCGTTGTTGCCGGATGGAGGGAGTCGGGCACTTTTGGCATCATGGAGGTGGGGAGGAGAGAGGGGCCGACACTGGAAGGTTCGTCCCTGGGGCACGGCGCCCTCGGGGGCGGCCGGTTTTACGGCCAGAAGTGACAGAGCGCCTCACGGCCACCGCGGAATGACTGCAACTTTCTCCTGTCCTCCATCACGCCTTAGATGATAATATTTTTCTCCTCCCTCCCCTGCTCCTCCCCTCTTGTGTTACACCGACAGCGACAGCAGGGTGTTGTGGGTGTTTGCAGGGAATATCTGTATGAAGGTTATGAGCAAACAAGTCCCTTCGCTATTCCCTTTCGGGTATTGTCTGGTTTTCCTCCTTGCGTTGAAATGTATTGCCACAAGATGTAGCAGTTATACAGCTAGTGAATCGCTCGGTGCTTTTAGCTAAAATAACTACTTCCTGAACGCCGGTTAGTGGCGGAGGAGAACTTTCACACGCGAATAGTTGCGCACCGAGCAGTTGTATAATTTTACTTGATTTGTCCCAGTTTAATCAAGAGCATGTAACGTTTCTTGTAGCATATGCAAAACGTCATCACCCAAACAGGAAACTTGGTAACTTAAAATAGAAATAACAGTGAAAACGGGGGATCTTTGTTTTTCAGGTCTTCCTGTAGCTCTTGCTTGCCTTTTTTTTTTTTTCTTATGGTTCATAAGCGATGTGAGGACTCGGTAACGGGGATTCGACATCCTGAAAACGTATAACGCAATCCGTGTTTCTCCATTTTCCATGCCAGTAGCTGTCAGACTTGTATCACTCTGTGTCACTTTTGCACACGCTCCTGCAGGTAGATTGACGTGAAATGCTCTAGAAAATACCTGGAAAGGAATTACGGTGTATGTTAAAGATGCTGAGCAAAGTGGCAGGCATTTTGCGCTCGCCTTCTCTGAGAAACTAAAGCTCTTAGGAAAACAACCACCATCGGCCAAAGACGTGGTTTAAGTTTATCAAGAGTAGGTTTCTTCAGTGTTGCAACACTTGTTATGAATATGCGTGCATATAATATTCATGTAGAGCGTATACGTGAGGTGGTTTTGGATGTATTTCAGACACCTGGCATACAAGCCTGGAATGATTATTGCAGAACAGCTTAGATACCTA
Organism: Baryphthengus martii; assembly: GCA_013396935.1. Taxonomy (NCBI): domain Eukaryota; kingdom Metazoa; phylum Chordata; class Aves; order Coraciiformes; family Momotidae; genus Baryphthengus; species Baryphthengus martii. The sequence goes on along the minus strand of VWZK01021167.1, from coordinate 40,867 downwards.
TTTATTTTAAAGAAAAATGGTGTTCCTTGAGTTATCTCTGTCTAGACAAGAAAAAGCGTTTTTTAATTTTTAGTGTCATGATGATGATGCTTTTTACTTTTTCTTACAACTCACACTGTTGGGTTTTTCTGGGTGCTGTCATTTACATCCTCTAATACAGATTCAGGAGTTACAGAGTAATCAAAACCCTGGTTGTTTACTTGCTGCTATAATAATCTGTATTTGTGTGGTGTTCCTGGATTGTGGTAATTGTACATTCTCGCTAGGTAGGTCTGTTTGAAAATCGGTGTAAGCTGCCGGCCATGCTTGGGTTTATATTTTGTGAGATGTTAATCAGCACACCTTAATTTATATATGTACGTTTTACAGTAAGTATCTTGCCTGAAAGCAGTAGGCCCTGAAATACAAAGATGTCCGCACGTTCATAGACATTGGCTTATATATGCGAAAGAACGATGTCAGATCAAACTAGTAAGCGTGCGATATTTGCTGTGCTGCGTATTCGTATGAGTTTGTGCTCTCATCAGCTCGGAGCTTGTGATACCTTGTGATATTGACGGAGGTTATGAGCTTTGGAGCCGTGCAGGAGGCTGCTGGGCCGTAGTGGATCAGAGCTGCATCGCTGCTCTTGCCTAGGCAGGTTTTGAGTGGGTAGTATGTCCACATACGGTGTGTTCGGCGCTTCGACTGAGCTCGTGGCCCAGCTTGGCCTTCTCATTTGTGGATTGAAATCCCTTTGGTTGGCTTCTGTGACAGTTACACCCGTGTTGCCTTCGGACGCGCAGGCCTTGAGTGAGTGCACCGCGTGCGCCGTGGTTTATCTGACCTTACCCTGTGATTCACTGTGAAAGGTTGGCGTGAGCCCACGTCTCTCATAGGAGCTTTTAAAGGTTCTGGTTTATTAAGAACAGAAACCACCAGCACCCTAGTTTAGGAAGTCCTAAAATATTCTCTGAGTCTCTGATGTAGAGAAAGCAAAAAGAAAAGCTCTGGCGTATATTGCTGTTGCACAAAGTTAATTAAAAAAAAATCCAATGCCTTGTCAATATCAAAAAGGGACTACTTGGGAAATAAAGGTGAAATTAAAGAAAAGAATTAATCTTTTCTTGAAATGGGCTACAGCGTCGCAGCATGGTTTTTCATTGGATGTTTTCTTAAGTAGCTCAACTTTTACAGGGGCATCATGGCTTAGCTGCATAGATTTTAATTTATATTTTAAGGTTTTAAAATTAAGTAAAAGGACTGGAGTGGACTTGTACCCTTTTATTGTACCAGGGCTGTCTCCTGTTTGCGCTTCAGCGTAGCTTGTCGATGTCTGTAGTTCTGTCATTTGTTTTATACGCTGGTAACTGATGTGTGGGATCTGTGGTGACTTACTCAGGAGCTCTGCAGGAGATGCTATCAGGAATTTAGGAGGACTGTTGTGCAGTATTACTTTACATACGGTCTGCGGTTGTGTGGCTAAATCCTGTGCCACGGCTCACATCATTGCAGTCGTTCAACTTCGTGTTTAAAGTTTCTTGACTTCTGACCGCTTTGTGCGTGTAGCTGAAAACACCGATGTGCGCTGCTGGGGAGCGCTCTTTTGTAAATGAGGGATGTTCAGGCCATTGCTGACGAGGCAGAGAGGTGAGATTTGGGGAGATACGTACGAGGGTCTTGGAATAGCTTCTCTTTTTGAGGCTGGGGGCGGTGCCACGGTGTCTGGTAGTCGAGCGTGATGCTTTGCAAGTTATTTTTTGTTGTGTGTGCTGTTGACTTTGAACACTTTACTAAAGGCAAAACAGAGTGCCAAATACAACTTTGAATTACCGCAACAGGAATGTGAATTTCAGTTTTCAGATTTTAACCCAAATTAACGTATGATGACAAAATTGTAAGTAAACTCATGACACATATTTGACGCTCTTTGAAGGACTAAAATGTAGGTGCAGTAAATTTCATTGCTGATGTTTTAAAAAAAATGATAAATGTATATTGTTTGCATTTATTGTTACCCAAAATGTGATTGTGGTTGTCCATCTGAGCATAAAGGTACAGTTCATTTCCTCTTTAAGTTTCCCTTCTAGAAGATGTTTCTAGATGGCAGGTTGTGTCACACGTGCTCCATACAGTATATTAATCCATGAACATGAAAATTATGTGAGCTTATTAAAACTTTTAGAATTGGGTTGGTTTTTTTCTTGTTTGTTTGTAGTGTAAAAACTCCTCTGCTTTACTTACTTAAGCGGTAAGTTCTCAGTAAGTTTGGTTTTTTGTCATCCAGCTGTAGATTGAAAATTTTATGGATCTGGCCAGTTTATGTGGGAGCAGAGAAGAATGGGAACGCTTTGCAATTAAAGATGGTGTCATATTTTTACCTGAGATGAGCACAACAGTCACAAAAGATTATTTAGGCTGGCTGTAGCATGAGCAGGTGTTGTGTAAGACTGTTGTTCCATGATACACACAGATTCTAGCTTGTGATATTACTGCCGGTTTTATTGCAGATGTGATTTGCATAGCGAGCTGATGCTTATGCCAAATCTTACAAGATTTTGTAGTGTGCCCAAATGAGAAACAGGAAAATAGGACCTTTTTGAAATACGGGCCCTTGTTTGATTCTGGTTTTCTAAAAGAAGTGCTGCAGAGAATAAAGCAAAGTAGCACTCAAGTGATTGTTTTGTTTTAATTCTGTTTTCACTTGCCTAGAATGGAATTTCCCATTAACCTGTTCCATTCTAAATGAAGAGAGAATCAGTATCTTTAAGGACAGGCCATATTTATTTACTGTTGTCGCCATACACATAAAAAGCTTGTTATTTCTCTCATTCTTTTTTTTTTCTCCGTATGTTTTCTTTTCTTGCTTGCTTTTTCTTTCAGCAAGTAAAATTATTTTTTTTTTTAGCAAGCTAAAGTAAACTTGCTAATTAGTAATAACTCTGGTCTTCAGCTAGTCTTGATATTTCTTTGGATTTTCATTGAGGCTGGGTGATCTTAAATGATTGGAAAAAGCTGTTAGGATTTCTGGGAAAGGCTACTGTATATGTGTGCACCACGGTCAAAGTTCGGTCTAGAGAATTTTGCTACTTGAAGAATGGAGATTGTGGAAATAGGACAGGCTTAAATAATTCTTTACTCTTTCAGTATTCTTGATGTAAGGTTACGTTTTGTAGTACTTGCTCCCAGTCCAGATTAGTCCCTTACCTAATTTCTTGCCCCCGTACTGAGTTTCTTTACACAAGAAAATGTTGAAGTTAGTGAATTGTGGGAAGAAAAGCTTTGCCTTTATGAACTTTAGACCTTCTTTGTGTTTGGCTTGGTGTGTTTCAGCTATAAAAGAGGAAAAGGGAAATTTGCTTTGTCAAATCACTTGTGAGGGGAGGTGAAGGTAGGGAGAGGAAGAGTGATCAGGGTTTCTGTTGAGGGTGCTGGTGCTTCAGATGTGATGGCTGTAGAAGAGTTAAACAGAGGCTGGCCACCGTAATATAACACATTTTCTCAGGTGGACTTGTAAGTTGGACTCGTAGTGCTTGCTGAAGATAACAAGGAATGAGTACTGCACTTTATGTTCAGTAAATAAAGAGCGACTTCGGTAGCAGCAGAGAAGGGTTAGTGAGCATCAAAAGGCATTTTGGATCCTACATTTACTTTATCTTGGCTCCATCCTTATTGAGATGCTCTGTTTGGGGTAGAAACTAAGGGTCTGCATCCTTCCCAGGCACCTTCTCTCTGGAGGTCATTTTCTTTCATTCCTGAGCAGATCATTGGTATTTGCCGGCAAAATCCTGGCAAACAGCCTTTCCCTGGGGAGTATGCAGTAGGTGGCAGGAACATGAATGCTTTGTAAGCTTTAATTGACCTCAGTCAAACTTAGTCCCAGAAGAGGGGTGCAGAAGGGCTTAAGTGAAGTTGAACGTGCTGAAGATTGATGGGGTAAGGCTGAGGCTGTGTGAGCCTTCAGAGGTGGGTCCATACTGAAGGGATTGACTGAAATCACGAGTGATTATATTACTAATTTTAATCATGACTTAAATCAGTGAGCAGGAAATCCTGATTAAATAATTGTTTTTAATTTTATTTTGCATTTGTGCTTAATTATTTTTCCTAAAGAAAAGTTGATTCTAATTGGTCTAATTTGATCGTGCCTCTTGCTAGGGAGGAGGATACGCATCTATATGCATTTATTTAAGTAGTTATGCAGCTTAGATTCTTAATGTTTAAGAAACATAATTCCCCATGCTTTAGACAGCTTTTAGGGAAATTATTAGCTAAATAAAATGGATTCTAATTGTGCTAGATACATAAGAAGAAACAGATATATCCCTATATGTTTCAAATTCAAACCAGATTAAGTAGAATGGTCTGTGGTTTGTGAACTGAGTCAGTGATTTCTGGTCCCCATGCCTTGCAAGATTGGGAATTACCAGATCAAATCCAGTCACTGTTCTTCTTGTTCACCATTTGGAAAAGCACGCCAGGCTTTCCTGCTTCCCGAGTTGTCAGTGCTCTTTAGCGGTTCTGAGTGAACCAACTGTTGAAGTGGTTGACCAAATGAAAATGGCAGAAGCAGTTGCTGGCAAAAGCCAGTCAGGTGCTTTGGAGCTTCCATTCGGGTGGCTTTGGAGCTTCCATTCGGGTGGCTTTGGAGCTTCCATTCGGGTGGCTTTGGAGCTTCCATTCGGGTGGCTCGCCGGCGGCTGCCGCCAATATGATGGTTTGGCTGCCAGCAGAGCATTAAAGTTTATGTTGTTTGAATGTGTTTTTTATCTTGTATGGATTTAATAGATCATAAACTTTAAACCTCGCCATAGATTCTTATCGCTTCAAGTTTAGGTTAAACATGTAACACTGCAGCGTATTTTAAAAATAAACGAATGAGAAGAATTATTCACTCTTATTCTCAGAAGGCCTTTTTAGCTTTTGCTGGAGAGGCTCTGGGGCCGACAAGTGGCCCCCAAGGATCAGAGGGAAAGCAGGGGGTGGTTGGATGATTACAAAACTGTGAAGGGAACGTGGTGACTTTGGAATGGGAAACTTAATTTACTGGAGCTTTGACATGAGACTGAACATCCGGGAGAAGGTCGGTATTTCCTGGGAAGGCCTCTGCTGAGAGGTGGCAGCGGCAGCATCAGGCAGTGTCTTACCTCTTGCTATCTGTACAGTTTTACAGTGGGTGGAAGCTTAAAGGCCGCTGTGCGTTCTTTACAGTGTCCTTAAGAACAAAGCACTCTGCACCACCGATTTTAAGAGATGAGGATGGTAGTAAGAAACTCCAGAGTGCTTTTTACAGGAAATGAAGCCTGGCCATAATTGCTTGAAGATCGGCAAGTACTGGATTTCCTTTCTTTGGACCTCTAATACAGCTATACGTATAAGAGAAAGGGAAGAAAAGTATCTTTTTGAGGAATAACAGTTTGAAATATTGGTGCTTTTAGAAAAATTGATTGTATGATGTCACATACACCCAGCCTTTTAGATACTTAATTTGATGACTGTTCCTTGAGCTCAGAGCATATAGATGCTTGAAGCACTGTGTCCTGAAGCTGTAGCTCCTGGTGGGTTGCAAATTTTTAGGTTTTTTTTGGAGGTAATAGAACCTCTGAACAGAAGGGCAACAAATTGGAAAGTAATGTTAAATACACAACTAAATATTTAAGTTGCTTTTTACAATTCCTCTTGTAAGTCTGAAAGATTGTAACTAGATCCTGCTCTTCACTCAGTGGGTCTCTGATGCCCTTGGGTTCACGCAGCTTTAACAGCAGAGGTGTTTCACTTTTCCCTTCACCACTGAACTCTTGGACCTCTTGATTCTATGGAGACAAACTCGGGTGATGCTGCAAGTAGGATTTCTAATGCTTCTTTCTTTCACTCCTGTGGCTTAGGCTAATCAGGCCTGTACACTGCATAGCTCTATTTGTTAAGTGGTGTTTTTTCTAGTTAATGCAGTGTTCTCATATGTTCCACAGTTTTGTTGTAAATTTTGCAGCAGTCCTTTAGCCGTCCTTTTTTTTTTTTTAATGATTTTTTTTGTTGCCCTAATACCCTCATGCTAGCTATTTGGGTCCTCAAGGAGGTTGTGGTCGTTGCTGTTTCTTAGCTTATTGCTAGGAAAAGTGATGAGAGAAGCAGTGTCTTTTAATATGTTGGTATTTTCATTATAAAACAATTGAAAGTAAAATCCAGACATTATTAATAATCTCTTTAATATCAGTAGAAACGTGTATTTTTAAGTTAATATATACCATTGTAATTTAAACTATGTTTATTTGTTTAGGCAGGACCGTTTTTCTTTGGTTAACACTAGTGACTAACAGCAAGTTTTATGTTTTTCTAAGTGATAATCATTGTAAAGACCAGCCATATTTGCACAGGCAAGATTGTAATGAAATCAGTTCTCATAATATGTTGTTTACATGTTAAAAAAATAGAGTAACTTTGAAATTTTACGAATCTTGTCATAGTTTAAATAGGAAACCGTTTAGCAGGTATTATGCGGGAGGTCATAATTTATTAGCCAATTTTTTTAGTCTTGATGGGTAATGATCTGTTTTTAACAATTCTGTTAAAAATTGTGTTAAAAGATAGATCAGAAGTTTTGAAATTTCTCAAAGTACAAGTCGTTCGTTATTGCCATGGTGTGTATCAGGAGGTGTCCTGCTTCCCTTTCTCACCTCTTCCCTCTCCAGGTGAGAATTTCCACTCTGGTGAAGAAAAGTGATGGTGGACTAGTTGGGGTGATTCTCTTCATAAGCAACTTTTTTTTGTTTGTTTTAGTTGTGATAATGATTATAGATTATTCAGAGTAGTTTTATTGCTATTAGTTACTGGTTTGGTTTTTTTAATTATTTGATCTTTGTTTCTTTTAAGTCAGTTATTCTGTGAACTGTCTGTTGTTTGGGAATGATGGCTGTGTCTTTGGTACATGTTTTAGAAACTTTCTGATTATTGTGTTGCATTTTAGTTTGAGTAGTTTTATTCAGGGTACTTAAGTATGGTAAAAGGCTATCTCGCAAGTTTTTTACAATCTTGGACTTTGAATGAAGTGGAATAATTCTTGTTAAAGTACCTTTGTATTTCATATTAGAAAGGGTCATTGTGAGGAGTGGGATTTTAATATTTTAAAGTTACTGTAGGCTACAAATAGAAGTAATTCCCAAAGATGCAGGTTTAGATATTTTAATAGAGATTCAAAAAGCACTTTTTGCTGTGCATGTTCTTGCCTCAGTGTGTGATTGCCTTTTGTGAAGTTCATTGCCTGTTTAATTTACCTCTACTTCTATAATCAGATTGCATATTACTTCTTTCTAATTAAATTGTATTATTAAATGATTGTGATACTAATAATGCCTAAGAGGAGTAACACGAGTATTCAAACTATGAAAGGCAAATATCATGGTCTTTGCTTCTTTGTTAGATGGTCATTTCTGTTCTGCATCCATAGATTCTTTTTTTTTTTTTCAGTTCCTTGCTTGATACATATGTCCAGAACATTCAAGTGGCTAGTATTAAGGAAAAGACAATTTTACATATCATGCATTTACTTGCTTTTATATATACACAAAATGTGTGTGTGAAGTCTCAATGAGCTGTCTGTTTAGTCATTAGGAATACTAATGTTGTTAGGACCCCCCATCCCCCATAGAAGTCTCACAAACAAGCTCAGCATACACGAAAACTTCCGCTGCTTTTTAGTAAGAATATTCTAAATTCCTGTTGTTTCTTAGTACATACTTCTGAAAAACTTACTTCATTTTTTCAAATATGTAATTTTCTTAAACTTGATGAGTATTGCAGATGATGCAAAATTTGGCTGCTAGATTAATCATTCCAGTTTTGCATATCTTCAGTTTTAGGTTTTTATCTTGCTGTTCGCTTTTAAACAGAAGAATCGAAACATGTAGAGTTCACAAAAAAGCAGAGTCTGTTTGTGTATTAGGCTATATTAATATATTTCTTTTTTCTCCTTATTTTTTATACTTGCAACATATATCATAATTTGGCGATGAAATACTAAAGCTATGACAACAAAATAATTTCCAGTAAATGACCTCAGTAGTGGGGGTGTTGGCTTGTGGGATTTTTTTTGGTGTTTTTTTGGTTTTTTTTTTGTTTTTTTTTGTTTGGGTTGTTTTTTTTTTTTCTCCCCACCCCCTCTCATGTCGTGTGATTGAAAGTTGACCTGATTTGTTCTACTGGCTAAATCTCAACGTGCTGTTCTCTCTGAGCCTTTCACTTGTTTTTCTTTTCTGGAGAAGTGCAAACAACAGGCAAGAGTCTCTGCCAGCATCTGACACCACCTTCCTGCTGTTTTTCTTAAATCTCCCTTTTTCTTCAAGTTTCTTCATACAGAAAAGAGAGCGAGAGAGCCTGCTATTTTTGCTTCTTTTTGTTGTTGTGACTTTGAAATCCCATCTTTCTAAGGGAAGCGAGCGATGAGGCACCAGTAGCAGTGACTGTCAGAAGCTGGAGAATTCGGCAGCGTGCCACCATCCCTCTGGCTCTCCGGGTGGCGTGAGCACTCTCTCCTAGACCAGGTCCCTTGGCCTGCCTCCTCCCACCGCCCGTTTCCCTTCCTGACTGGTGCCGCACCGTGAGGGTGACCTCCAGTCTCGTCCTGTTCTTCTGCTTCCCCTGTGCTTCTCTAAACTGTCATTTTCCTCCTCAAATCACAGTCCCTGTGCTTAGCTTTCATTTGTACGTGCTGTTTTGCTGGAGAGAGGGCAGTCTTTGAGAAAGGCAGCGAGTCAATGTGATAGAAGCAGGAATCTTCTGGAAGTTGAAGCATTGACCACCCGTGCTTAACTGGAGGTGCTCTCAGTGACACGATTTTGCAAGGAAGTAGCTGGGAGTGGCTCCTCTCGTGTCCCACGGTGCGTCACCATGCCCGAGCTCTCCTGCTGTAGTGCTGGCACCAATGGCAGCGGTTAGGAGTTTGAAGGTGCCTGTGTCTATAAAGACTGGAGAGAAATGTTGGTTTATCTTGGGTGTTGAAATTCTGCTTGACCACCAGTTGCCACTTGAGAAACAGTGAAATCCAGTTTTGAGATGATGTGGGTAAAGGCCCAAATGAAGGATTCTGGGGAAAGAACAGATTTACAATTTTAGTACTTTTTTCAGTTTTTAGTAATGGAAATTCCTCATGCTTTTTAGGTTTAAGTCAAGACAGGCCATTACAATTGCTTTTTATTACATCCATTGAGTCATTGAATCTGTTTGGTTTGTTGTATGGATGATCCAAAGATACTGAGCAGAAGACTTTATTTCGAGCAAAATAAGACATTTTTAGTATGAGTTCTCTGATTTGGTAAATAATTGTATTAGCATGTAGGACTCAGAGCTACACTATTTTCTTACTTGAAAACAGTAAATGAAAGTGGTGGATTGATTAGTGACTGAGGTAACCACCACAATAGGTAGTGTGACACTGGCTGTTAGGGATGTAAAAGGGTTTCATTAGAGACTAAATGGATTATTTTTTTTCCTAGCAGTTATACCAAAAGCTGCCTGGTGTACTTGTGCATTTGTGTTTGTAAGTTTTGCTGTGTGTAGACTTTATCGCGTGTGCGTGTTAACTGTGGCGATGCAGTGGCTGTGACAGCCGCAGCCGCCACCTCTGGGGACACGTAGTGGGATGTGGCTCTGTTGGCTCCCACTGGTGGGCGTAGGCAGGGCCAGGAGGGTGGCCTCCAAATGAACATTTTTTCTCTGGGAACTGCTATTGGCAAAACTTTCTCCTTTCTGATGTGTTTTTACTCAGTTGCATTTACTAATTCTTAAATTTTGGTTGTCTTTTTGTCACTGAGAGAACATGCTAAGGCAGCGGGCTGGGGAGGGCTGTGTAGCACATGTGGCAGGTACCCTCATGCATCTGGAGAATTCTGGCCGTAGGAAGTAGGCTGCAGGAATCTGGCTTCAGGCATCCAGGGAACGTCGTGGTCGTCCCTTGCCTCTGGCGTGAGCTATTCTAAAGGAGAAGTTCCGCTTTATGTCCTCTTATTTGGGGAAGAGAACTTGAATCACATTTGGTTTTCCTTGAGTTACTACCTCAATGACCCACAGAAGCTGGTGTAGTGTCCTTGTCCTTCAAGAAGAAACGCGGTTAGTTTTGTAGGACAACAAGTACTAGGTAGTGGAGTGTTCGAGTGCTTCTACACGGTGCGTGATGTTAATTGCATGTAAGTATTTTTATTCTCGTCTTGAAATATGTTTTGAATATATAAATGAAAGTATTTTTTATCAGTTTGCATTATTGAAGACTTACAACTCTGCCCTTTTCTATTTCTGGTTGTCCTCACAGCTTTAACTGCATTTCCGTTATGAAATTTTGATTATGTGATCGCAGATTTTGTTCCATAAAGTCTGTTCCTCACTCAGCCTGCAAGATGGGCAGTTCTCAAGAAGGGAGTGTGTTGAAAGGAATGAGAATCGCTTCTTTCTTCTAAAACTTGAATGAAAGTGATAGTATAGCAGAAAAGAAAGCTGGTTTAAAATTAGGCACTGAGTGCTGGATAGGAGAAACGGCTGTAATGCAGATTTCTTTAATGATAATGCTGAGCAACAGTAAAACCGAATTTTTGACAGATGATTACATAGGATGTTTCTTTGTGAACTGGGTGGGTGCTGAATTTTTGAAAAATGTTCAGTACACAGAGTTGCAACTGAATTCGATGTATGCTGTTGGTGTATGCTGTTGGTATCAACAGGCTTTGTAGCTGTGCTGTAAGAAGGATGAGTACGAAATTAAAAATAATTTTTTCGCCTTAGCCTTAAGCTTGTTTTTTCACTGATTCATGTGTGACTTCATACAAGTCTCATTTTTCCCTATCTGTGGAACAGGAGCAATGCAAAGTCCTTGGAAAACGTGGGCGTAGTCATTAACGTGTCAGCTTTGTGCGTGTGCGCGATTTATCTATTCACAGCCGTATTCTGAGAGACTCCTCCTTACAGTGGGCTTTGGAGAAAGGAACTTCCTCTATTCAGTAAAGCTTGGATTGTCTTGTCAGTTCAGAGGCTGCTGGTTGAACTGTAAATTTTGAGAAAAACAGCAGACAAACAAAAATACCCTACAAAAACCTGAGGAACAGTATCTAGCTGCCTGATTCTTTGAGCACTTGGCCTCTCGAGAGGATGTCTACAAGAGAAAAGTAGTGAGTCATCTCACAGGTAGCATGGCCCGGCTCAGCAGGATCCCCATTGCATGAGCGACCTGGTAGTGTGGTGGTCTCTCACGAAGCTTGTGACTCTGCAAGACTAAACCTCTTAATGTAAATTTACTTCTTTCAGTGTTTAGGATTTTCTATGCGATGTGGCCGTATAGCTATTTTGAAAGGAGGTAATTGACAGTGTTATTTGAGGTTAATACTTTTTTTTTTTTTTTTTCCTTAAAACGGTGTAGTTCAAAAGCCAAAATAGTTCATGAATCTTGTGGTTACAGATAGAGGGGAATTTACTGTCCCAGTTTAATCTCCGAGGTGTGACAAGCATTTTTGCATGTTTGATGTTAAACTGTGACCTCTTACATAAGTGTATGGGGGTTGAAGTTCTAGACGATCAAAATGTTAGGAGTGAAACAGATATTTGAAAAAGACTTAGGATTTTTTTGCTTAATTGCTTGTATGTGGCACGTTCCTTGCCATAGAATGTGGAAAGCAGTCTAGGTAGGAGTTCTGTACTGTGATGGGCAGTGCGCTATGTCCTCCGTGCTGCAGGGAGCAGAGCACTTTGTCCCTGGCCTCGAGAGTCGGTGGGCTCTCTACGCTGGAGAGATTTTTGAAGATCATGATGGCAGAAATAGCAGTAGGAGCTCCAGAAGTAAGGAGATTTGGAAATTTGGAGAGGGAATTAACAACTGAAACACGCTCGTTGGCACAAATACAGTTTTCAAATACCAAATGACTCGTATTATAACTCAGGAAAAAAAAGATAAGTTTATTTTATGAAGTTGTTGAGGGCTTTTGGACTGCCTTTTTATCCTGCAGGTAACTTTCAGACAGATTTATTTGGGTAAAAGGCGTACAATCTGTATTTGTTCGTTCATTGTTTACTTTTTCTGAGGGTGAGGATGAGAACCAAAACCCCTGTGAGTAGGAGCATTGCTCACTCTTCCTGCTCGGTAGGTGACCTCTGCTTTTAACTTCCTTTTCACTCCTTCTTTAGATAACAGAAACTACTGTTTATTTTTGATATGTGCAAAAGGGCCTGTGCCATTTTAAATTCTTGCAGCACAGCCATTTCGTGGACTCGAGCGTTTAGAGCGCCCAATTTGTTTCCTTATAACTGAATGCAGGGAATGAAATTTGCAGTACTTTCTGGTATTTCTCTAAGTAGGTGTTTCTTCTTCAGGACTGCTGCAGGCCTTTAGTCCTTTTCAGCATAGGAATAGAGGGATGGAAAATAGCTTCTGTTCAGAGCGTGATGTGCTTTTTGAGAGTATCACAAACCTGGTGTTACCTTGTGAGCTGCATCGCCAACAAGTGACCCATCAACTTAGAGCGCGCTTCTCCCCGCTCGCTGCCCCTTCCCTAAGGGGTCAGGGAGTGTCAGGTTTTGCGGCAAATGAAGCTGAAGTAGAGAATTTCTGCTTCTCTCTTTCTATTTGGATACCTTTTACAGAGCTGTCTAGAAGCAACAGATAGCTGCAGATTCCTCTACGCAGAGCTGAAAAAGGAGCTGGTAGAGATAGGCAGGCAGCACGGCACCTGCAGGCGTGCAGCCCAGGCTGTTCTAGTTATTCTCTCTCTTGACGTAATGTTGCGTTCAAAGCAGATGTTTGTTACTTAGCAGGACAGTCTTTTAGTGTTCCTTGCCGCAGATGTCTTGTGTAGCTTTGGCTGAGATGTTCAGTGCTTTCTGTAAAGTAGAAATAAACTTTTCCTACCTTTTAGGGGGACTGTAAACATAAACTTCTGGCCTGTGCACTGTATGTTTGTTTGCTGATTGTTGAAGTAGTCCAGTGCAATACAGCAACACTGATACTGCCCCAGGGGACACTGACAAGGACTTTTTTGCTTTTGATTGACTGAGCATCTCCTGTAGGCCAAAGGAACCCCAAAGGGGTGCCATCGTATTTACTTCTAATCTTTCTTCTAACTTGGTAGCAAGCAATCTGAAAGCGATGCATTTAGTGTAGTTTTTTCCTTAACCAGAACACTGTTCATCTCTCTTCAGAGTTAAAAGTTACTGCTTTTGGCCTTACAACTGTGTAACGAATCTTTTCTTTTCAGGAGGAAGCTTCATGGATTGTTTAAAGCTTTATAGGAGACTTTAGAGAGGTTAGTACCCCATTTATGCAGGCGCAGACTATAGTGGTCAGAGATGACAAGAAACATCAGGAGGATGTATTAGTTGGCTACCCAGTTGCTGACAAAACTGACAGTTGTCTTGAACAAAACTTTATTAAAAGCACTTTAAATGAGTGCTTTGTGTCCCTGATTATTCCGTCACTGTAGCAGATGTTCAGATCAGATGCTGTCATTAAAAGAGTTTTACTGCAAATCCATTTGTTTTTCAGTAACTATACATTTATTCTAAATGAACTAAATGCTTAGAGCAGTACTTTAGACAGTGAGAGTCAACTAGTCGGGAAACCTGCCCTCGGGTATCGCTGTCTAGCAGTGAAGACTGCAAAATGGTCAGTGAAAACTATGTTTACAAACCTACTTGTTTCTTTGAAACACTCACTCTGCCAGCTCTCTGTTAAATGGTAGAAATTAATGGTGTTGAAGAGACACAAAAATTCTTCTGCCAAATCAGAACCTGCTCTTTGATCTCTCTTGACAGTTCAGAATAATCTAGAGAACAATTGCAAGGGAGTAATCAGGATTTCAAATAAGCAGAAAAATATGACGCTTGGGATTACACAGTGACAAGTTTCAAATGAATGACTACCATTCCTTGGAATGAACATGTTTCAGGTGTCACCTGCCTAGTTGGTGTATGTTCATAGTGTTGACTTCTTTGTCAGGCTCGTTCTGCAAATGATATTGTAGCCCAGAAAACTGCTTCCAGAAAATTTTGTATTATTTAAGCCATCGGTTTTATGAGTTCAGAGTGAGTCATTTTAAGTAGGACATTTCCAGAAGGGATATTATGCACTGATGCTACTTCTCTGCAGAGTACTTTTTGCAGTGGCTTTTCTGTTCGGTTGGTATAGGAGGGCTCTCGTGACGGGGAAAGATCTTGCCATTTGGGTTTCTGGAGGACACTCTGGTCTTAGCTAACTCAGTATTGTTTTTAGGAGTTTAGAAGGGATTACTGGACGCCGAGAAAGATTTTGGACTTGGGGAATTCTTCTTGCATACGGACTGTTCTGCTGTTGGGCACAACAGCTGTTTCTGTTACTATGCCCATGAAGTGATCTGCTGAATTCAGGTTTTGTCTAGTTAACGTGTGTGGAGGAGAGGGGAAAGTACAATGACACCAGTCTTCAAAATGTAGCCTTCTTACTGCTGTTGAGGAGTGTCAATTCCAAGAGAAACAGCTTTCAAGATACTAGTAGTATACTGCATGTTCTTTCAGTTGCCTTTTTCCCCTTTATTCGTCATGCTAAACATTATTCAACAGAGTCAGGAAGGACCTTGTTGTGGTTCTGTTGCTCATAGCAGCGTTTGTTGTGCTAACGCTGCCTGTACGTGGTGCACATGGAGTTGCATTAGAAGTTGGGGAAATGGAGAGGTATATACCATGTTGAATGTTCTATGCTATATCTTCTTTTTGTTCATTATTCTATACTTGCCAATTCCTGTCGTTAATGTGGAAAAAAACACTGCAAAAATAATGGCATAGTAATTTCAGGGGTAAAATGGGAAAAAATTGGTCTGTAAAGGGTTCCACCAGGAAAAGTTAGCATAAAGTCTGGCTACAAACCGACCTGCCATGAGGATTCATGCCAAATAAAACTAAATGTTGACTCGTTTTCTGAATAATGAACAGGATTGTAACGAGACACATCATACCATTGTTTCAGTGAATATTGCAAAACAGTTTCAGTAGCTTTCAGACCTATCAGCACCATTAATTGTTAGACAGACTTCAGTCTTGAAAAAAAAAAACCTGTCATAGGCATGCACATTATCATTTTTCCGATTTGGGATGTAAGTTCTAAAGGTGCTCAGTCAGTTGTTTTTTTTTATTATTTTAAAGACTTTGTTGCCTATGTGAGTGCTTATCTTTCTTTGGTACTGTGCAGCACCTCGAAGAGGTTGTGCTTACACCTATGCAATAGGTTTGTTGTCTTTGGTGTTGAAGGAAAGTGCGATTACTTCTATGGAATACGTAGGGAAAACGCTGTCGTTCAGAAATAAGAGCTCTTTGTTACTTCAGGAGGCTCATGTGTTACTCTGGAGCTCTGTGTGGTTTTCAGGCAGTTCAGTTGTACTTCCAAGGAGTAGGATTGGTAGAGAGACTCGTCAGAACCGAGGCGCATCACTGGTTTACAATAGAATAGACCCTTGGGGAGCTATTGTCCTCTCCGTTGGATGAATCACTCTCAGAGCTCTGAATGAGCCATTCTGCCTTGCCACCCTTGTGGCACATATCCACATGCCTGAGTATGTGGTGGTGGTTTGTGGCCAGAAAAAGGCATTGGTAGGCAACTTGTAAATTGTCTCTGCCGCTGCTGCCTGCAGCCATCTGATGAGACACATCGGGGCTGAGGGAGCCTTAGAATAGGGCACTGAGCTGAAAGGCAGGGGGGGAATTAGATATTCTCACATTGTTTGCCCACAAATGTTTCCTGGCTGATCTGTAGTTGGCCCAAGCAGCTTATTCATAAGCTTTGCTTCAAGGTGTCAGCAGAGGTTCACTCAAGAGCATATTTTTTCTGTGTTTCACTTTTTCTTACCAGGTTGTTTGCCAGACAATTGGAATCCAAAAAACTGGCAGCACAGAGATGAAATCTAAAGATCATTACATTTTTTTTTTAGCATTAAAGAATTTATTTCCATTACAGAATTACTTGAAGAAAATTACTTATCTATCCAGCAGACAACATTTTATTTATTTTAAATCAAATTTCTGGACTGTTGGGAAAAATGATATACACAGAGTTCAAACAGCATTTTTAAAAAGTGAGCTATGGTCATTTAAAAAAAACACTTCCAAAAAGAAATTGACTGCATTTTGGGGACAGAAGGGACTTTTGCTTGCCTGCATCCCACTGCCCATTCTTTTGGCCACAGTCTTTGTCATTTTAGGAGGATCAGTTCATGGAATAAAAGAACTCCCTTTAGATAATTATTAAGGAAAGCATTGTAAGTTCACCTAGGCACAGAATCACAGAATCATCTAGGTTGGAAAAGACCTTCAAGATCATCAAGTCCAACCATTTACCCTACTCTACCAAGTCCATCACTGCACCATGTCCCCAAGAGCCACATCTCTACAGCTTTTAAACACATCCAGGGATGGCGATTCAACCACCTCCCCGGGCAGCCGGTTCCAATGCCTGACAACCCTTTCCATGTAAAAAATTTTTCCTAATGTCTAATCTAACCCTCCCCTGGTACAGTTTGAGACCATTCCCTCTCGTTCTGTCACTAGGTACTGGTGAGAAGAGGCCAGTGCCTACCTCTCTACAATGTCCTTTCAGGTAGCAATAGAGAGCAATAAGGTCTCCCCTCAGCCTCCTTTTCTTCAGACTAAATAGGCCCAGTTCCCTCAGCTGTTCCTCACAGAACTTGTTCTCCAGGCCCTGCCCCAGCCTTGTTGCCCTTCTCTGGACCCACTCGAGCACCTCAATGTCTTTCTTGTATTGAGGTGCCCAAAACTGAACCCAGTACTCAAGATGTGGCCTCACCAATGCTGAGTACAGGGGGACAATCCACCATCTTGGTCCTGCTGGCCACGCCATTTCTAATACAGGCGAGGATGCCGTTGGCCTTCTTGGCCACCTGGGCACACTGCTGGCTCATTTTCATCTGCCCATCAATCAGCACCCACAGGTCCTTTTCTTCCGGACAGCTTTCTGACTGTTCTTCCCCAAGCCTGTAGAGTTGCTTGGGGTTGTTGTGGCCCAAGTGCAGGACCCGGCACTTGGCCTTGTTGGAGCTCATACATCTGACCACAGCCCATCGGTCCAACCTGTCCACATCCCTCTGTAGAGCCTCCCTACCCTCAAGCAGATCAACTCTCCCACCTAATTTTGAGTTGTCTACAAACTTACTGAGGGTGCGTTCGATCCCCTCATCCAAGTCACTGATAAAAATATTGAACACAAGCGGTCCCAGTACCGAGCCCTGGGGAACACCACTTGTGACCGGCCGCCAGCTGGACTGAACTCCATTCCCCACCACTCTCTGGGCCCGGCCATCCAGACGGTGTTTTACCCAACAGGGCGTGCGCCCATCCAAGCCATGAGCAGCCAGTTTTTTTTATGAGAATGCTGTGAGAAACAGTGTCGAAGGCTTTACTGAAGTCCAGGCAGACAACAGCCACAGCCTTCCCCTCGCCCACTAGGCACTTTAGCAGTGGTGGGGGGGGTGGTTGTTAAGAAACTTCAATGAGAAGTACTGGTTTTGTATTTCTTTTTCTGAGTTGTGTGCTTTGTTATTATTCGCTCAGGTACTGAGAAATGTTGCATTTTCCATGTGCATTTAGAATGACTCTTAATTAATTAAATAGATTCTGTTCTTTCCTGACCCTGGTCTTAGATACGTGTGTGTCTCATTACAAATTTCTTATCCTTTAAGATCTTTTCAAACAGGTAGTTTCAATTGAACATCAGGATGTATTTTTTCCTCTTTTCTGTTGCATCTGCTGCTGCTGTTTGACTCAGCTACAGTGAAGGTTTTCAATTCTAATGTAGTACCCAGAACTTTTCCATGTTACCTGTTGTTAGGAGGTTATAGTAGCTACGTAGTCCTCTGTAAAAGGAGTTAATCCTCTTTGTTGGAAAGCCAGTGATTTTAAGCACTTCTAAATTTCCAGGTTGAACTTTGTCATGGGTAGTCTGTAGCTGTTCATTGTTACTCTGCTGAGTATTTTGGAAGAGCTTTAATCCTGGAACCTTGGTAAACTGTGTTCTCTAGGCTTTGGTTATGTAGCTGTTGTTAGGAGGTAAATAAGCTTTGGGAATTTTTTGTTTGTTTTACTTTATATCTCAGAGACAGTATCTTGCTGTCTGTCCTAGTCACTGCTAATTTAGGTGGAGTGGGACCTTCTTGACTTCCGAGGCCTTCGTGAATGACTGTGGCCTTGGGATTGTTGCTCACTTGGGATGGTGATGCACTTCAGAGCCTTCTGCGAAGGGTGGGCTGTGTTTTCGCTGTTGTGTTGAAATTGAACTCTTTTCAAATTACTGCTGTTTGGCTTTAGGCCATCACACCAGCATCTCTACTTGTTTTCAAGGCTGTTTCATTAGTAGTTTTCAAGGCTGTTTCCTATTCTGGTTTTTGTGACTCCCCACAACATGCTGAGAAAGACTACTCAAGACATGATTTAGCGGCACAGGTCAACTTTGTGGGTGTTTTTTTATTCATTTCTCAATCTCACAGCCCAAGTGTTCCATTTTAAATGAACCAAGTGTCATTTTACCAATTTAAAAATCAAGAAATTTGCATTCACTCCATACAGTTTGATACTTTGATTTGATGGGCTTTTTCACTTGATTAGATTTGTATTTCAGAGCTCTTGTGTTTCTTCACTAACCTCTCGTTCTGGATTGCTTTTTTCCTCATTGGCTTTTTACGGTACTGAAGCATATATAAAGTAGAAAGTTTTACTGTTGATAGGAAGAGACCTTAATCGATTTGACCACGACTTGCTAGCATTTACATAACTACAAAAATAGTTTGTTACCACATAGTTTGTTTTCTTGGAGACAGAAGTGTTAGCTTCGTTACCTTTGTTTTCCCAGAGAATGCAAAAGTCCATTCTAGTTGGTTCTGCAATAAGGGAAGTCCAGAGTTGCAGAAAGATAAGAGAAAAGAATGAAGTTGAGTGCATGGTTTGGTTGGTTTGGTTTTGTTGTGTTTTTTTTTCCAAAGGAGACGAGAGTAGCTCACTTGAAAGGAAATACATGCAGATGCAAAGACAAGATGCATCTTCATGCTGGTGATAGAAGAAAAGTAATTGTGTGGGCTTTTTTTAGGAGGCTGCTTAAAGATTTTAAAATCAGTGTTTTTAGTAATTTCCTGAAGTCTGTTTTGCATTTGCTATTTTAAAGCTTGCCTTTTATCTGCAGGTACACGTGTATTCTAGAATGAAAAGAACTGTCATACTCAATTGTTAGGAAGTTAAATTATTAGAACATCAACATAATGGAATAAATGGATATTTAGGGTATTTCAAATTTGAATAAACAGTTACTTAAGGACTTCAGGGACTGCATTGCAGTGCTATTAAACAGTAATTTCTATACTTGGAATTATTTCCATTCTTAAAGTCTGATGCTCATAACATCAAAGATTGTTTGATACCTTTAAAGGAATTTTGATTTTTTTCTAAAAAAAAAAAAAAGCTGCTTTCCAGGCTTTTTTTTCTTGCCATTTGAAACTTGTTGGTTTAGGTTTTTTTTTTTTGTTTTCTTTTTTAAAGTTTTGCTTTCCACCCCTTGCCCTTTTAGCTGAATATTAGTTAGATTTTAGGATCTAAAGGATGCTACTATCCGTGAAGAGACTAAGTGGTGGTAATACAATCAACGTTAATGTGAAGTATTGCTAAAAATGTTTGGCGTAATTTTCATGCCGTGTGTGCTACCATAAAATCCGAGTGCCTAGCACATCAGGAAATTCGATTTACATTCGGGCTATTGTTGAACTGTCGTTCTCCCTTCAATAGGTGGGTCTCTGTGTTGAATTATTTTGCTTTGGCATTAAAAGCTATATGCATATAAGTCTGTTAAAGAAACCAGACCAAACCAGTATGCCTTTCACTTAAGTGAAAGGTGGTTTGTCCTGGCCTTGAATTCAGGAGAAGGGGGCCTCAATCTAATCTGGAGGGTTGTTCTAAGAAGAATCTGGCTTCTGCATAATGAACTTGATCTTCATTGTAGAAAGCTGACAATGTGTGAAGCTGTTGATCTTTCTTCATCTCAAAGTTGTAATTGATTACCAGATAGCCAGAGTCCATTCAGGTTAATGAGAGAGTCAAAGATAAAGGTTGAGTCTTGGAGCTCGATTCCTCGTTTAGTGGAAAAGAAAAATATGTCTGATCTGTCAGGCCTTTGTGTTTGGGTCTGCAGCGCTGCTCTGTAGTCTTGCGGTGTTCCAAGACAGAGATTGTAGTATGTCTGTATCCCGAAAGATACAGTTTTAGGAGGTGAAGACTTGGGGTAGCAGCTCTGCTAAACTTTTTCTCCTAAAATGTCAATTTTACGGAGGTGTGAGCAAGTATTTGGTTAAATAACTGAATCTTTTGCAAGTATTTGTATATTTGGAGGTGTGGGGCCTTGGGGTACAGATGTAGTTGCATTTTATTATTTTCTGGTCACCAGTTCTGAAAAATTTGTATTGCCATGGAGAATCCTCTGATTTCTTACATCTGTATTTTGCTAAGGTGGAATATGGTAAAATTTATTATGCTGAATGCCATGAAAAAGCTTAAAAATCATTTCTCTGAATTTATAACTTTGACATAACCCGTTGCTCAAGAAATTCTCAGAGGAGTTTGGAGTTCTTTACAAAAGAGTTCTTGCAAAAAGTAAGAAATCTGGGTATATTTTCAAAAGTGTAAGCTATGTCAATCTTGTGGGCAGCAGGGTGTTCTGTGAGAAGGAGGATTTATAACCTGGAGTTAAAAAAAGAAATTATTTTTTGTCCCTTACATGAAGTGCCTTAAAGCTTATGGTACCTTTAAAAGTAGGTAACTTGTGCTGAGAACTGAAGGATTGTACAGAACTGCGTGTTCTTGAAAAAACAGCTATGTGTCTGGGAGTGAATAGTCTATTTTAAATTACAGCATGAATGAGGAAAGAAATTTAATTGTTCTTACTAGGATTTGCTCTGTGTTGAAAGAAGGTTTGAATCCAGCTTTTCTGTCTTGTCCTTCAGATCGCGAGGGTGAGGGAGCGTGTGTTGCTTTTTGGTTCTGGATATTTCACAATAACAAAAACCAAACCCAAAACACCAAACATAACAAAAAGCCGCTCCAGCAGAAATAAAGATGAGAATACAGTGAGTTTCTTAGCGTGTGTAAGCTGTAAAATCTGAGCAGAAAAAAAAATGAAGGATTATATTTCATCTATGTGTGGACTGCTTCTCTACCTGCTGAATTTCCATTCTGACTGGTAAAGTAATGTATTTGGTGCATTAGTATCTAGATATACAGTACATGAGACCTACAGTAGCCATTTTACCCTTCAGCACTTCGAGTGAGCCGTAGCTATCCACAGTGATTATTGCTTTTCCATTTTTCATAAAAGAAACAATACAGGCTATGCTAGTATCTGTTTGTCATGTAGGCATGGTTTGTAATTGCTGGAATTATGTCAATAATTTTTAATTAAGCTCTGAACTTTTGTGGGCAGTGACTGTCAAGTAGACTAGTAAATCAAAATATTGCTAGCCCTGCTTCATTAAATGGGTCACTTTGGTAAACTAATATTGGTTACTTCAGAGTGACTTACACTTAAATACTTTCACTATTTGAAGCAAAACAATAATCACTTAAACTTGCCTGACAAATCTGGTGTGATTAGTTTCTTATGCTTTTCCAGAGCAATACTTTCCCATTAAGGTTTAGGTTACATACATGCTAGGAAAAGAATGCTGGATTTTTTTTAATTTTTTTTTTTTTTTTATGAAGCGCCTTATTGCACAATGTGTAAACGTAAGAAATATTTTTTGTCCTTGTCAGAAGTGTACAGTTTGGTTTTGAAACTTGGAAGCAGTATAGGAGCACATTTAAGAAGCAAGAGTTTAAAGACGATTCCTGATGGCTGTGCACTGTGCATACATGTAGTAAATCAGTCTTTGCCCCAGAGAGCTTACAATCTAAAATACGTAGAAATTGGACAAATTTTTACTAGGCAAGTTCAGAAGTGGTGTTAGAAGTGCTGATAATAAGCCAGCTGCACTATGTGGGTATGTTTGGGTAAACTCTCCCACCTCCAGAAACAACATTCAGTGTCCTCGACCTGCCACATGCGGTTTGATTTTTTTCAAAAGACGGCTCTGTGGACAACACAGCTCCCAAATGTCTCCTTCCCTACCATTTTTCTCTTGGTGTGGTTTTCGTTCCATCAGAGGGGGTCTAGGTACAGGGCTCTGTGGTAGAGGAGCACTGACACCATACTCGCTATCATCTACCTTTCCAAGGGAACAAGGACAACTTGGATTGGCCAAATAGCAGAGCCAGTGCTTTCCAGGAGGGTTAGCTGGACGGCCTGGAGTGGCCAAGACGTGTCGTTCAGAAAAGTCTGTCTAGTTCTTGGATGTGAAAAGATGGTGAGATAGCAGAGTCATGTAAGAAAGTGTCTTGTGTCTTTTTAACGGTGAGGAAAGCCACGCTGATGCCTGTGGTGTCAGGAGGCTTAGCTGATGGATAGATGTTCATAGGAACTTTGGAAACTGTAGTTTTCATGAAAAGGGAATTCCAAAAGCTTTTTTTCGTAGCACCATTCGACTATATGTAGTTATTACTTGCAGTCCTTTCTGAACGGCTGTGTTCTCCTGTGGGACTGAAAAGCACAAACTTGTGTCTTAGTTGAAAAAAATGAGGTTATATCACTTTATATGGTACTCGAGGGATACGCTATTAAAATAGTGCATAAAGACTTAGGCACTAAATATCTTATTTAAATTAAAGCAACCAAAATGTTTCATATTGAAGATACACTGAACGTTCAAGTAGTTGCAAAGATAAAACCAAAGAATGCCGTTTGTGTAAATACGGAAGACTTATTTGTCTAGATCATCTTTCAGACTCATTAAACAGCCCTAAGTGATTTAAATACAAATTAGAAAGCTGCACATCATGTTGCAGCCTACTCATGCAGGCTGAGCTCATCAGAACCTCCTTTTGTTCCTCCATTTCCTTCCACCTTACTTTCCCAGCCGGTGCAGCAGGAGCGGCACGGCTTTACCCCGTTTCGGGGGGCTCTGTCAGAGGCACCACCTGTGCAAGGGGCTCCTTTCATATGGCTGATCCCACTCCTTGCTTCTCTGCTCTTCCAACCTCCGGATAACCCTGCGTTCCCTTGCATGTGGTGGGGACTGTGGTCCACCTGCTGATTTTTCCTTTCCCCCCCC